>VUQS01076783.1:0-12711 GCA_015108495.1 Heterochromis multidens
GGACGTGTTGAGAAGTTTTCCTCTGAACACTCTGATGAGCAGTTTGACCTCTGAGCTTTTGCTTTGGATTGTAAATCAAACTGTGGTCAGGGAGACTCTGTGGACACAAACAGAGACACATCATTTTTACAGGGTGACTGCAGGTTACCTGGACAGACCTTCACCAGTTTGGGAGGCTGCTAACAAGGAAACACACCACCAGAAAAACCCTCAGTCTCTGTGTGTGTGGTTACTCTTTTATCCTTTATGATATCTATAAACTAACAAAATCTTCTTGGTCTGTGAGGATGACCTTCATCACAGTGAACATGTCAGTGACTGAGGGCAGGGCTGGACTCAGTCTGTGGATCCTGTACCAGCTGCTGTCTGCTGAAAAGGCCTCGTTCACACTGAAACACAGAGGCTGTAAATCCATGTCTGCATGTCTGAAGTGAAAAATGTTTCAACTGCAACAAATAAAAACTAAATGATGATGTTAAAGAAGGACAAATGAACTAATAAGTGTTTTAATGAGACATCTGTGGAACCATGTTGATGTCAGAAGGAATGAGGCAGTTCAGGATAAATGAAGAAACATCACTGTGTTCATGTTCTCCATGTTCATCCCAAAGTGATGGCTGTTTGTTAGAGGCTCCTTCATCTCTGCTTTACATGCACACTGTCAGTGCTCTGACTCTCCGGCTGCAGCCTTTTATCTTTTTATCAGCCACTGAGAGAAAACATGCAGTTTTCATTAGCAGACTGATGAGATGGAGGTGGGTTAACTGCCAGGAAACCCTGGTTTACATCTCACTGAGACTTTTGTTTGTGTTTTTCCACTGGTTTTGTTTGGGCAATAAAATCTACTTGTCAGGATCTCGCTGTGAGGCACGCAGAGAGAGGACCCAAATGCAGGACTCCGGAGGCAAGCGTGAAATTAGAAGTGGTTTAATTATTAGAAATAGTGAAACTCGAAATACAAAAGCAAACCTCGGGCGTGGCAGAGAATAACCTAGAAACTAGGAACTAGGAACTAGGAACTAGGAACTAAACACGAAGGCAACAGATACCGGGCACACAGCTGGGAGGATACGACAACGACACGACAAGGAACTGAGGAAAACTGAGGGTATAAATACACACAGGAGGAAAATCAGACAATATAAGAAAAACAACTAATGACTGAGAAAAGGGCATAAAACTCAAAACACTGGGTCAACGACCCAGGAACCATGACAGTACTCAGTTAAGTTCTCAACAGCCTCCTGACAAATTAAGAATTAAGAATGACTGATTGCTCTCAATGATGCTATAATCTGGTCTATGAGGCACAGATACCAAAGGAAACCGTGTGCATAAATGAGCCACAACAGCTGCTTTAATAAAACAGCACAAACTGATGACCTGGAGATGAGAACAGACAGAAACCTGACCAACCTGAAACAGGACTTTAGTGTTCATGGACACAAATTGTCTCCTTTGTTTCTATTGCAGTCAGCACGACTTTAAAACTGTTTTATTTCAGTATGAAGAATGTTTCATATCAGCAGCCTGTATGCTGCAGGAAACAGAAGAAACAAACCAAGAGTGTTAAAGAAAAACTGGACAATTTATGTCAAAATGAAGAATTGACTGAAATGTCTTTTTTTAGAAACTTAATTAAAAAACATTTCTTCTAAACACTAAAACTGAAACAGCATCAGGAGATAAAATAAAGAGTGGAACAGACAAACAAGTCGAACAGCAGCTGAACTCTGAAACTTTCACAGCTCATCCACAAGAGAAAAGGAAACACAAGTTAAAACATCTGAAAGAAGAAAAAGCTCAAAATCAGAGAAGCTGAAACTCTTAATTAAAAAAAGTCTAAATAAGAACAAAACCATGAAACATACTGACCTGAAGAGCAGAGCTCATGGATCAATTATTGATTGTGTGAATCAGTGAAAAGAGAGTCAGTCAGGACGCTGTTAAGATGTTTGATTCCTGAAATGAGCTGTAAAGTGAATTATTAACTGTTGCTTCACCCCGTTACAAAGGTCACATGATCCAGTAACTGTGCTGTCAGCCTTCACCTGTACAGTCAGGTCTCTGAGAGGTTATTAATGAGCTGCAGAAACCAGAGAGACTGAGAGCTTCTCCAGGAAGAAACATCCTGTTAACTCACAGATCTGGACTTTAAAAAGCCGCCTGATCTCTCCAACAACTCTACACGTTACATCTGCATCACTGAACTGGTTTCAGCTGCAAATAATCCACATTCATTCTGACCTGAATGAAAGAAACTCCAGATGTTTGAGACCAACAAACTTTTACCAGCTTATCCTCATAAACTAAACATGAACTGAGATTAAAGACAAGGCTCTCTTCCACAGCATGTCTTTCTCCCCTCACCCCCAACCGTTCGCTGCAGATGGCTGCCCCTCCCTGAGCCTAGTTTTGCCCGAGGTTTCTTCCTGTTAAAAGGGAGTTTTTCCTTCCCACTGTTGCCAAGTGCTTGCTCATAGGGGATTATCTGATTGTTGGGGTTTTCTCTGTATTATTGTAGGGTCTTTACCGTACAATATAAAGCGCCTTGAGGCGACTTTTGTTGTGATTTGGCGCTATATAAATAAAACTGAATTGAATTGAATTAAAAATCACTGTAACAGTTCTGTTTATGGTTTAGTCTTGTAGATAAAGTAATCTACTTTAATCTAATCTATAATAACAGTGTAAGTGCAGGTTTCATGCATGTTTCTCTCTGAAAACAGCAGATAGTTCAGATCAATGAGAGGAAGCTGAAGAAGAATCAATGTATTTTTTTGATATAATAATTATAATGATAGAAATTACTGATGACTGAGACTCAGATGGAGTCCAGATTTTATCCAGAGAACAGCTGCTGTATTACAAACTGTTCCTGCATATAAACCTGAAATCTGTGTGGAACAGCTGACCTGTAAGATGTGCAGAAGAACACCAAACATTACGTTACACCTACAACAGGTTACTAGCATTAGTTTCACTGCATGAAAAACATATACATCCATACATAAGCCTGGCCTGGCTGGCTGAACACTCGTTCTGATAACATCTTCCCCTCAGATGGAGTCTCACTGTTGAAGACACTACGAGAAATAGTTTGTGTGAAAAAAGATCAAATGTAGACATACAGTGTAAAACAAGAGTAATTATTAAAGTACTGAAATTAAAGGAGAAAAGAAGTTAACCAAACAGGAAGTGATGTGGCTGTGAAGACAGGTGTCATTAGATGGAAAGGACTCAGAATCCAGGAGGAATAAACAGCAACAGAACGCTGACTGATGAACATCTATTGATGCATTAAATATTGGACTGTAACTGGTGACCAGTAGTGTTGGTCTGCAGTAGTGACCTTTGACCTTTTAGCTCTCACAGCATAAAAATAATTTGCTTTTCTTCAGTCTGATATTTATCAATGTGTTTAAATACAGTATTGTGCAAAATTCTTGAGTCACCCCTCATTTCTTTATATTTTGCTTCCAAACAAATAAAAGTTCAAAGTTCTTTGGACATTTTTCACTCATTTTCAGTCCAGTCCTTGTACCTGAGCATTTTCAGAGGAATGTTTGCTTGTTTGTTAAACCACTTAACACTAAACTGTCAATCATTCAAGCATAAAAAAGGCCCAAAACTCAAGGGATGAACCAGTGCTGTGTAAAAGTGTTGTACCGGCATATAGGGAACAATATGTGGGGATTTCATATATTTATGTCTTTTATCTTTAAAACGTTGCTTAAAATTCTGCTGCCTTTGTTTGTATTGACAGCATGTAGGAAATGATTCTGGTATATGAGGATTCTGAATATCACATTATAGTTGCATTCAAATATCATGTCACATTTGACCTCTGACCTCACTTTCACATTTCACATCTGCCTTTCTTTCATGTTGACCCCTGCACTTTGCACTTGTTTTTACTGCACTACAAACTTCTTAAAGTATGTTTAAAAAGAACAAATAAAATTAATATATAGAAAATACAAAACTATTCCCTTAAAGAGAGAATGCGCTGCCTTGGCGGAGGTTTGTGCTCTCTGAGTGTTTCTTGTTTTTAAGGTGACGGCTGCACATTAGAGCTCTGAAACTTTAAACTGGATCCATTTAAACATTAAAGTTTACTGTCCCACAGCCTGATAAAGGAGACGTGGAAATCACTGCAGTTTGTCGCAGATCAAAGTGAAATTAATTTGATTGATTGAAAAGAGATTTTTGGTGTGTGTTTTGTGTTTCCAGCAGAGTAAAAGAGACTCAACAGCAGATTAGAATCAAGTAAAACATTATATTTATACATTTATACATTTTCTAAATCACCAAATTAATATGCAGGCATTCCCATGACAATGCGACGCATATACGCTTCATTCAGTGGTTTTAGTAAATTACGGCTTAACAAATTGCACATATAAAACATATTCCCCTGGCAGAATATCTGTATTGCGCTTAAGACATTCTGCTAATAAAAGAATCAGTGAAAATGTGGCGCTTCCAGACGATTTTAAACTGAAACTCGGAAAATAACTTGCTCCTGACAGTTTTTTTTTTCCTCTCAGCTGCAGACTCGGTGCTGTTTAAGGATTTGAGAGTAAAGATTAAATATAAAAACAAGATTTCAAACAAATTTGTATGTAGATTACAAATTTTATACGAGGTCAGCAAGTACAGTGTAGGTGTCCTGTTTTATGAATGCTTATAGAACAATTTAAAAAAAACCAAGGACTAAAACTGGGTCTAAGAATCTATATTTATTACTGATGCTCATCAGGGAAAGACATTAGAAAAAACGTTAGACCCTCCTACTCTCCCTGCAGAGGTCCAAGGGATCTTCCAGCAATGGCGACGCGATTTTCTGGAGAATTGATTGGTCAGTAGGCGGTGATATCATACCTGTTGATATCTAATCTGAAACATAATCTGCTCCAGAGCAGGTTAGGTCTACTGTATAAATTACCATGGCTATTTACTCCGGTAAGAAGTAAACCACCTTCATAGTACAGAAAACCCAGGGTTAACCCTGAAGTTACCTGGATAAGCCAAAATCCTGCTTTGTAGTATAGGACCCTGGGCCCCTTGCAGTCATTGAGTCAACCATGAACTCCTCTGTATACCAAAAATAGTTTCTGTTGTTCTCAAGTGCTTGAAAAACAGCTCCATAATGTAGTGGTTTACACATTTGCTTGGTAAGTGAAAAGTTGCTGGTTCAATTTCAGCTGGTGACACACATGCCCTGTGGGGTTGTGTCAGGAAGGGCATCGGGTGTGAAACTCTACCAAACCTGTTGTGACAAAGTAGCAGCTCAAATTTCTTGAGTGCTTGAAAAGACTTAAGACTACCATGACCTGGATGACTGAGAAGCTACACAGATGTTTCTATTAATCCTAGCCTTGTTCACATTTTTGCTACTGTAACTGTTTGAGGCTTCAGAGTGGGTAGATATTGAGATAAAACATTTGGAAGGCCATCATCTGTTTCATTTTTACCAGCAAGATATTGGTATGCATATTCTAATCCCCACACTGTGTTTTACCATTACATCCCATGATCCCCATCATATTTGCTTGGCCTTTGATTACCTTTTTGCTCAGAATAATTTGCTGAGAGTCGAGTCACCCTTCCGAGCCAGGAATATGATTTGAAACTCACCTAAATGCACACAGATCTCCTGATGCAACTCAGTATTTGTATTCCAAAGATCCTTTGTGTGACCTAGTGGAAATTATCCTCTTCTAGCACAGTGCTAGAAGTGGCATGTCAGCTGCCATAGAGCGAGAGGCAGGGTATACCCTACACAGGTCACCAGTATGTTGCAGGGCTTGAAATCCTGTTGGGCTGTTTTAGAAACTCTTTAACATGCATGCCTAATGATCATCAGTTACTTTTCTTGTGCATAATTATGTAGCAGCTTTTACTTTAGAATAAGATGCTTCTATCTTTGGGTAGAAGTAGTAGATCTTTTACTTCAGTAAAAGTAGGAATACCACATCTCGAGGTGAGATAATTAAAATCTCAAGAAATAAAATATTGTTCCCTGAATTATGGTGAATTTTAAGACAGTACTTTACACCACTAGTGGTGACACAAAAAAGGAAGGTGGTTAGTGATTGCTCCTCTCAACAGTGCTTGTTTTCATCGTGGTGAGCTGACATTTTATATGTGTGCAGTAGATGGTGCTCTAGCGCTATAACATGAACATGAACTTGAATAGATATGCTTAAAAAGACTAATAGAGCAGTCGGAAACTCTGTATGTACAGTATTTGGCATCCTGAATCTGTATTTTCTAAATGTGACTTAAACTATTTAGTTCACTATAAGTAAAGTAAGTCAATGTACAATAAGCCCATTATCAAAACTTAAAAACCTAAGCACTTACATTTGATTGTTAAATATTTTAGTACAAGGATTTAATTAATCCTATAACAATAGTTAACACTAGAACTGCCAAGAGGGGTCATTTTTACCCCCTTCGTGCAACAACAGCAGTAATGGTAAATAGATAATTTCTTGAAGAAGTTAAGTTGTTAATTTTCATCAAATTTTTCAAATGTTAATTAAAATTAGACAAAACAAGTATTTAAAATACATTTTTAGGGGTTTTATTCATTTTTATAAATGAGTTAGATCATTTCATTACAGGTTGTGAAGTGAAAATACACATTAGAATAAACTAATAAACAAAGGGTACAACAAATAACACAATAACTAAACCATGTAAATAATTTAATTATTACAGAGATTGCCTACATTTTAAAACTGACCTCACAGCTGGCCACAAAAACATAAGCAACACATTTTAAATAATTATTGTAAAAGTAGAACAGTCAAAGTTTATCATCTCATTCACATCTGCCTCCGATCACCAAACCTCCAGCCTCATCCAGCGTCTACACTGCTCCGCCTCAGTCTGCAGCTTCACCTCCTCAGCTCTCCTGCTCAGGCTTCAAAACTGTCTGATTTGGCTATTCTGCTCTGGATTTCACTCTTTATTTGCCCAGATTAGTTCTCCACACTCTGGACACTCTGTTCAGTTCAGCTAAGGTTCCCCCGCTGCTAGGAACAGCCAGCAACCCACCCGGTTCTCCACACTCCCCCGCTCTTCCCGTTCAACCCTGCAGTAATTACTCATCTTGTATCTAACTACAGTACCCTATATATTTATTTATCAATCACATCTAGTTAGCTTTGGCTCATGTTATAGCCTTCGAGTCAAAATGTGTGTAAACAATCGTGTTACTAGGAAATCCACCTTGCCACGTGGTTTCACATTAATTTCTATGATGTCAACGGCAGTTCTAGGTAAAAGTAGTCATCATTTTTTTTTCTTTTGATCCCACACACCCCAAAATTCAGTATTTGATGATTAAGCCCATCGTAGGAAAAGTCAGGAAACATGAGATGATGGGGTTTTAATTTAACAGAGTTAAATTAATGACAAGGGGGTCAAATAACCCCAAGGGTTAAATGTTAAAAAGTTACTCATCCTGTTAAATGTTTGTGTGGATCATTTATAAACATTACAGTAAAACAGGAATGTATTTTAAATTCTGGTTATTTAAAAAACCCATAATGCTGTTTTCCATGTTAAGCTGCTGTGTTCAACACTTTTGTACACTTTCAGGGAGTGCACTTAAGATTTTGGCTTTCACAAGAAGGAAACATATGTGAAAAAAAATTACGACAAAAATTTCATCATTAGTGTTTGGTCAGAGCTGTTTTCTTTTACTTCAGAACCCTCTATTTTTGTATTTTCTGGTCCAAATTGTGTTTCATTTTATCTTCTTGCATTAACCACTAAATAATGTGCAAACTACTTCCTGTGGAGCAATATTCTGGTTGGACTCATGAATTCAGTTTTCAGCCACATCTTGCAGTATTCACTATTTGAAAACTCGAGGAAAGTCTTTTTTTCTTTTTTCTTTTTTTCACAGAGTGAGGGCCATTAGTCCACAGTGTGATTTCTCCCTGAATAAGTTTTTTTTTTAATGGTTATGGCCTGTTTCAACTCTTAAATACTGAACAAAATGGTTATAATTTAATCCATGTAATATCAGTTCAGTCCTAACTAAGAACAGTCTATTTCTTTCAATCATATTGATCTTGTGGTTTGCAAATGTGCAGTCAGGGTTGATCTTGTGAAAGGGTAGCTAGATCAACAAACCCGAGGGCTGCTGTTTCAACAGCCTCTTTCAGAGGACATGTGATCAACTGTGGGTCTGACTTCAACTTGTCTCTGATCTGTTTGGGTAACAGCTTTCATGATCAAAATTAAGATGAGTTTTTCATGTGAAACGTATGGGAAGTATGTGGGATTTTGGCCCCTTGATCCTCAGTGCATTCATAGCAGAAATGTCCTAAATGCATAAACACTGAATAAAAAACACAACACTGTGATAGACCAGCATAGGTCATAACAAATTATGTTATTCCCCTTTTAGGGGATTTTTACATTCATCAGTAATACTATCTCTTTATCTCTGTCTAATGACTGCTGACATGTTCAGAAGTAAGTGAAGTCATCTGGTGTGTGGCCAGCAGCATTACCTGAAAACCACTATAAAGAAATGTCATTAATCGCAATTGTTTTATGCTCAGTACATAAGAAGCAACTCTACAATTCTACGTGAGGATACAGACAGACCACAAAGGAAACAACTAGCCGAATACAGCCATGGTGTAACATTCATTATCTTGATTACAGAAATGAGGAACTAGAAGAAGAGGTTTCACTGAAAAGGTGTGTTGTGCTGTGCAGTACACAAGTAAGATACTGACATTTTTTTCCTAGTAATGCAAAATCCACCCAGGGTCACGGGGGTGGCTGGTCTCGCCTTGCTGTCACCTTTGAAAAACAAGAGTTTCCTGGATGTTAATATAGTAAAGGCCATCTAAGATTTAAATAGTTGTATCATATATCACCTGTGACTGGTTGCTACCACTTAATATTCGGCATATTCTCTTTGACAACAGTTGATGTTGTCAAAGAGATAAATATCATTCTATGTTTATTATTTAGGTTGCAGTTAGTGGTGGTGGTAGACTTATAATCTGGTGGGTCAAACAGAAAGACACCTCTCAGTGTAATACAGTAAATTTTAAAGCATTTCTAACTAACAAACACCAGCCACACTACATTAGCCCCTAACAATTGTTGTAGTGAATTGCAATAGAACAGAGAGGTGTAAATGAAGAGGCCGTTGAGATTACTGATACATGTCTACAGGTGTTAATGGTAACTGAGTAAATACGGTCAGGGTAGAGTTAGCAGATATTTCATTAACTACGCAAAAAACTGCAACCTTTTACTGTTAGGGAACTGCCTTGTCAACATCATCACATATTCACTGTGAACATGCAGAGCACACTCTGCATGAACTGTATAAATTTATGTATCTGTTTTAAGCATTAATATGTCCCCATGACCACACCCCAGTTACACTGAAAGAAAGTGTGCACTTCAGCACGTTCCATTGACTGCAGCAGTACTGCAAGCCTTTGCACATCCACAGTTCCAGAACACCAAACAGAACAACAGGCAAGGACTGTGGTGCAGCGGCCTCGCATCACAGACCCTCCCCCTTACCCCAATAGCACCCCCCCAATACTCCCATGTAGTTCAGTGGGAATGAGTCACATGCCTTTTTGACCACCAGCTCAAGTCCATTTGTACTGTGCTGATTGTTTTAAAGGATTTTGCCTCCATCAACAGAAAAGTGGGGGGTTAACCTTTTGGAATTCAGCCTAGGGCATCCTCTTTGACATTCGCTCACTCCTGGCTTGCACTCTCTCTCACTCTTTCCCTAAGGAAAGCCTCATACTTAAGAGGGTTGATTTATCCTGAGGAATTCAGGTAAGATGATGGTGGGAGAGGTTTTGTTAATGGCAGTAGAATGGATAAAGTACAGTGGATATCATTGGATGCTAACCAGCAAGTATATGTGTTACATGTGAGTCAGCTTACATCATTTTCATGTGCTGTGACTATTTGTATTAATATGTGTATATTTCATTTTTCAGAATCTTTAAGTATATTCATAGATAGTTTTTCATAATACACAAGGCATTTCTAAAGATCCTAAAGATTTAATCCTATAAAGAACTTGCGATTCTAGATTTATCTGTTTCTTTTGTACGTCCCAACAGAAATATGAGCCCCCACACACCAGACTGTGTATGTTGTCTCTGATAGCTCAGAGCAAAATGGAACCCACATGACCTGAAACTGATGCTTGATATGTTCGGCTTTAAACATTGTTCAATATTTACCAAGGGTAAATGGATACCAGTCTGTTAGCTGCTATTGTTTTCAATTTGTGTGTGTGTGTCATTATGGCAAAATGTGGCCCCAGAGACACCAACTGTAACAGGAATTACCACAAAGGCAGTTTTGAGTGTTTATATCTGTCTGTCTTTATGTGGACAGAGTTTGTTAACACAAGATACAGTCATGAAACTGTTTTGCTGAAATTAAAATGAAGGATGAGTATGAAGATGGGTTTAATCTGATCCATGGGTGCTGATTACTTATGTAATTATTCCATTACCCTGAGATGACCTCTAGTTACATCTGGACTTCATTTGTATCAGCTATCACTGCCTTTCACAGCATTGCAAGTTATGTGTGTTTGTTGACTGCAGTGTCAGTCTATTTCCTTATTTGGGTTTTTTGTGGTCAGTCTATGCAATGTGTTTGCAGCAGCTGTAAGTACATAAAACAAATTCAAAGAGTGAGGGAGAGAGCACATGTTGCTATGAGCTGATTACATTGGCATGATTTGTTTGTCCAGGTCTGCAGCTGTCTGGTGCTTTCTTCTTGTTACAGATAATCGTGTAGATAAAAATTATATGCATACATATAGATAAACTAGCTTTAACACCCTCATAGCGCTCCATGCGACATCACCTTTGAAAAAGGAACTTCAAGTTTTATAGCAAGAATGTTAGTGTAAGGTCAATAATCATAAAAATTGCTGACTACTTTGCTTTGGATTGACTCACAAATGCGTTGTGTGTCACATCAGTATTACAGGAATACAATGGTATAAATTCAACACTAATTCCAGGAAGTGAAGTTATGGTTTTAGAAGAATCTATTTGTCCTTTCTGGTTTAATTTAAACCTTAAAATCAAAACAGGAAGTCAGAATCAATCTCAACATTGCAACAGACATCTGGTGGCACCTAGATGTGGATAGATTTCTTTTTGCTCTTTGCATCTACTTCTTCAGGCCACTACTCTCTCTTTAATCCATTTCCTACTTGATAAATATTAACATTAAAGTGACAAGCTGTAAAGAAAATTACCAGTTTCATTCCTGCAAGTTTACTTTTGCACCACTGACTCCCTTCTTCTTTTCTCTTTTGACAGTGCATAAAGCCTTAACTACAGTCATAGTGTCACTCATGATGTACAGCTTCATGGGAGGGGGCCTTTTTTGTGCCATTGTGGGGAACATCCTGTTGGTGGTCTCCACAGCCACAGACTACTGGATGCAGTACCGTCTGTCTGGCAGTTTTGCCCATCAGGGCCTGTGGAGATACTGCATGTCTGGCAAGTGCTACATGCAGACTGACAGCATTGGTAAGTAGGAAAATATCTTTCTAGACTCAAATCCTTTACATTTAGAACTTTGTAAGGAACAATGATGCTCCCAAGAGACAAGGTTTGTTTATCTGGTCAGAAGTCAGCTTTTCTTACTTTTAAGGTGCAGCAATAGGAATTTAATATTAGATAATTAAATAATACTATTAGACTGAAAAAAATCAAGTCTATAGCCAACCTTTGTGGCATTTGCTGTAATGTCAGGATGCCAATATAGTCACAGTGACACTGCTGATGCTTAGCAGGTATAATGTTTACCTTTTTTTTTCTTAATAAACTTATTTGCATTCTCAAATTGGCTAATTGGTGTTTATAACACAAAGCACTGCTGAAGCCCACTCCCATTGGTTATTTGGTGAGTGCCTGATTACCAATGAGAGTGGGCAGTTTTGGACCTAATGGCTGCACACACAGAAAAATCAGTTTTTCAAAAGTCAGTTTTACCAAAACCCAGATGTCAGCCTTATGGTTGTGTGAGAATCATGGGGATCATCACATTTCTGTAGCAAATTTTATGTTTGCTAACTAACATAGCCCTCTTTTAACAGAGCTTGTGTGGTGCAAGCTTGTGTGGTGCAAGCTCCCAATTAAAATTCAATAGTAATGAAATCGTAAAGGTCTTGATCTTCAAGAACAATATTTCTATCCTATAATTTAAAATGAGCATTGTGTCAGCTTTTGCTACTATAACTAATTCACTCTGTGGACAAAAATAACAACTTTGGCTCCTTGTCTTGGTGTCAATAAGCCTTGTTTACTTTCAGCACTGCATCATATTAATATTTTGCTACCCTAAGAGCTTCTGCTGTTGCCAGAAATGAAATGTAAATAAATATAAATTAAATAAATTAATTGCAATTAAAATCACACACCACACAAGGAGTCAAAGAGCGAGTAATGCAAAATTATACTCAAATATTTTACATTAGTAAATACACTCAATATATTCCTTTTCCAGTTGAGGGAAGTTGATTTTTTGTTTTTTTTACATTTATTTTTATGCATTTTTAGCATTTTGTGCTTAATATCATGACAACAACATGATTTCTGCTGTGTGAGTGCAGCACTACAATAAAGAAATCTTCAAGTTCATGAGTTGGTATAAGATATTTAGAGA
>VUQS01076784.1:11160-60709 GCA_015108495.1 Heterochromis multidens
AACAAAAGCAATTTGGAAACATTGTTGACTAAAGATATTTTCTCTATATTTTATTTTATTTTTCTTGGTTTTTAAGTGCACAGTCTCTTTCCAGATAGTCTTTTTTCTGAAGCAGGACTTTTTCTGAAGTCAATATTTGCACAGTCCAGTATCACATGTAAAGTTTCAAAGGGCTTCACAGACATAAAAACATTAAACACAGAGAAAAACAACAAACATATTAAAAAATGCACAAACAAACACTAAAAAATATGCAACATAAAAAACCTGTCAAATGGAAACAAAGAGAGAGAAAAACTAAAGAAAACAAAGTTGGAAACCAGAGCAGAAGGCCGATATGATGCTGATGAAGAAAATTTGCATCTGATCTGTTAGCATGCATGTACAGAGGTCGTATAAAAAACAGGTTCTGTAATCATTCCATAAAAACATGAGTTAAATGCTAAATTTAAATCTGAGTCTTTTAAGTGTTCCTTGAACTTATTGGTACAGTTTCCTTCTCTAACATCTTGAAAATGAGTAAGGAAATCAGTAACTAGTAATTTATTTTAGTTCATGGGCCACATACAGACTAATTTGATCTCAAGTGGGCTAGACCAGCAAAACCATTGCATAATAACTTGTATTTATAAAGAAGCATCTCTTTCTTGTTTTTCATTTGCACTAAAAGTTCACATGACGTTCACCTGTGCCAGAGCCAAGATTTTTGAAAATATGAAACCGTAAGCCCTGGATCTAAAAATCTTTTGACTTTCCATCCATTAGCTGGCATTACCTCACCAGGAAAAGCAGTCCGTTTATTAAAACAAAGGGAGTAATTACTGAATTTGATGTTAAGGACTTTTCACACTTTGCAAAGCCATTCAGTGGGCTGAACTGGCCACTTCTAGCGAGCTGCTTACAGGAACATCAGCACAGCACATGAAAGCAGGTATGTAGGTTTCAGATGAGCAGCTCGGTCGAGGGGCACTTTGAGTGGACCTCCACAGTGTCACACAGTTCATTTCCTATATTCTGCTCAATCTTTATGCACCAATTTATGGTGGCAATGTTTTTATTTATGAGGGGGGAAACACAGTGGGGCTCTCAGGCAGCCTGTATCACATTCAAATAATTAATCTCAGCTTTTCTCATTTAATAGAATCCCTGCTGAGTCACACATATAGACATAATTTACTCTTCTGTCCTCTTCTGTTTGCCTGGGACCAGACCTGTAATAACTCTGACTGATGTGTACACAGTTCAATTCAATTTTAATACATATGACACATTTAATATACAACTTTATATTGCAAGGTAAATATTAGAGACAACTCCAACAATCTGAGTCCCTGCGCAGTACTTGGTGACAGTGGGAAGGAAGAACTCCATTTTAACAGGAAGAAACATCCATCAAAACCAGGCCAGCGAGGGACAGCTGGGAAAAGAGAGAGGAACGAGAAGCACAGAGAAATCATGAACAACTAACAAGACAAAACAAACTAAAAATCACTAATCCGCCTAAATGTTCATGTCAGTGATAAATTCATTAATTTATAATGATCAGCCCTCACAGCTCTGAGGAAGATTTCTGCTAATCTTCCAAACATTCTGCATTTAAAATTACATCACACATACGTCTGTATTTAGAAGTCATCCACAGTATATCACACTTAAGTTAATTACGTTGTCTGAAAGCAAGAAGGAGAGTTGAAGAAGAAGAAACACTTAATTTATCCCCAAAGTTGGGAAATTAATGAAAAGGGACATTAAATGAAGATTGGTTTGCAACAACATTTATGAACTGGAAAAACAGAGTCTCACAACTTTGACTATTTTAGAAAAAAGGTTTTCTTCTCTGACCTCCTCTTCCTCCTTTTCATTCTGGCTCCTCCATTTGTATCAAGCTGCACAGTGGTAGCTACCACGGGAGCGGTTAGAAAGTTTGGTGTAACTTAGCTAGTCATGTTTGTCATCGTTATACTGATACTAAGGTGTAAAGTATCTACGCTGGTCAGTCAAATAGTAAATGACCTCAGGGTATTAAATTCATTATCAAATTCATTAATCTGAAAATATGGGCTTAATTGGTATTAAAAAGTCTTCAGTGTTTCAGATGTCATAGGAAGTTTGATTTTATTCATAATTTTTTCTGAGGTTGCAGTTTAATATATGTTAATATCTCAAAACAAGTGATAACAAATTCTGCAGACTGCCTACCAAAGACAAGAGGACGTGTGAATTCTGTGAAATTATTTTGTGCAGGAAGTGTTTCAGACACAGTACAATGAGGCAGTTCCCACACTTTACCCTTTATCAACAGCCTGCATATATCTGCTTGTTGTGCGTGCTGATATATTCATGTTTGAATGTTTTAATGAGCCTGGCCCAAACTAAAAGAACCAGACAACTGATGTCCCTAACCCTGTGGGACATTCATTTGTTTCCTTTTAGTTTGGTTTGTTTCCTTTTAGTTTGGTTTGTTGTAAGATTGGACTTAAAATTCATTTGGAGATCTTTGGAAAAAGGTCTTTAAAAGTCTGAAATTTCCTGTGCCTTTAGCTGTAGGAACCCTGGACAGTTTTGTTTACGTCTCTTACATCTCTTGGCTGTTTTGGTCGATGCTAATTCGCACATGGAGTGTGAGAACAAGCTGTGCAAACCTGCTAGCAACAGAATACTGACTGGTTTCCGTTAAGTAAGTGTAACTGTTTGGGAATTGTTATTATTTCGGGTTAAACTCTTTAAATGTGAGAATTTTCTTTTTTTGTGGGCTTTTGTAGGTGTAGCTGGGTATCCCTGGGTTGTTTTTGGTTATTTTTCAGGTGAAAAAAAAAGTCATCCTAAAGCATACCTTTGAGGTGTTGACTGTAAACATCTTTTTTTGAGAAGAAAATTAATGAAAAGTGTTTAAAGTCAAGAAAATGTAAATATTAAAGCTTTAAATGTGGTGCTAATGATGTGTATGTAATGTGTGTAATGAGGTGCTGTACCTCCACCTCCAGATTGTTTTGATGATGAAAATTAATTAGCTCAACTGTTGTATGTCTAAATTAAAACTGCATATGAAAAAATGGTTTTGAATAGTTACAGTAGTTTAAAAATGTGATTTTTATTAATGTTTGTTAATCTTCACTTTTCTTGATGTGGAAATGATCAAACTTATGGGGAAAGTGAAGGTAAAAATATTGGTATTTGCCCTTTAAAAACACCACAGTGTGCATCACTAACATCCCCAAAAACACATCATCACGGTGAGTGAGCACCGAGCTTCTATAAGCCTATCACTTACCCTTAATGTAATGCACTCTGACAGGGATTTTAGTCAATGCTATTTGCAATCATGTTTGCATCCTGCTGCATCAATATCTAATATTCATGCATTCATTGCACTGTTATACTGTTCTTCTTCTTTTATGAAATATTTAAAGGAAAAGAGCAGCAGTCATGTAAATGAGTGTTAGCTGTCACTCTGGAATAACCCGCCTCAGTCATGTTTTATTAATGAACCTCTGAATTGCTTTTGCTCGGGCCACTCGCAGTGTTTGCATTAAGAAATGGAGCATTTTCCTTGCAGACGAGCACCGCGATCCTCATCAGAACATAATGCCACGTTCTGCAGAGGCAAATGAAAATGTTCCGAGTCACTAAACAAACCAAATACCTTGATTTTTAGCATGGGAAGTCTAATTCACACTGTCACTGCTCCATGCATAACAATAGGCGCGTGGCACAGGACTGAGTCTTGATACCAGATAATAATTGACTGCACTTCTTTCAGAACTGTTGTTCGTCTGAAAAACAGAATAAAAGACAAGCTTTTACCGTCTCAGGAGGAACGGAACAAAATGGCTTTTGGCACTTTGTTGGAAGCAGCCTGCCGCAGGGTTTGAAGGGAAAATGCAGCCCTGGAGAAACCTCAAGCATTCATAGCAAACCAATACTCTCTGGTACTGAAGTGTAAAATATAATATGTGGAAAAGCATTTCTGACATCAGCCATCTGCTGCTGAGGGGGCGATGTGAAGCTTGGAGTTTGGTTTCCATTTGCAGCCGTCATTTTCAGTTACTTTAAGTTTAAGAAGAAATTTGGGTAAAGAAAGTGGTGGACGGTGTGGACACGCGCACAGAAAGTATCAGGATGGCTATGTGAGAGAGTTACCAAGCAGGTTTTCAGCTTGGGACTCATAGCGAAATGTATCGGGAACTCTACCACAAATCCATGTTTCCTATCTGTGAACAGATTGTTTTCCACAGAATTAGATTGCACTTGTGGTGGTCACAATAAAGGGTACACCCGGGTATTCTTAAATGAATTAATAAATAACACAAAATTTGTGACAATAAATAGCAATAATCAGAAATTTCTCCTCCATGGATGGAGTCCAACTGGCTGCTGGTGACAGAGGTCCTTATTCAGCTCTGGAACCTCTGTGACCTCGGTGTAGCAGCACACAAACCAGCTCTCCACCTGTTTTGGGCTCTGGGAGCAGGAGGAGAACTACTGTCACCAACTGCAGTCCCAGATGGAAGAGGTGGAGCAGGACAAGAAGCCACAATGCCAACCTGACCAGCCTGCCCTTAGGGTAACACAAGAAGGACCGGTTCACAACGACTGAACTTTCAAAATAAAAGCGAAGTCATTGTCCACTAGTAAATTGATCATGGCATTTTCTCAGAAGGGTGAAAACAAAACACAAACAAAAAAAGCCCAAAATAAAAGTGGGCAGCTGTCAGCATACAAGGGTGGCCCACCCAAGTCTGTTTAGGAAACATTTGATTGTTTCTACGCAATAATAGCACAATAATGCAACACAGTCCACTGTGCCACTCATTTCCACTAGAGTAGAGTATAAATTAGTAGAACTATAAAGAAGAAAAAAAGGTTAAACTGATAATATAGTTTACCTACCACTAATGTTCACTAATTACTGCAGGCTAAGTCATTCATTCCTGTATGTAAAGAAGGTGATTCAGTGTTGTGTTTTTGGTAAAGCTTACATCACTTTCTCTTCATGCTGGATGTTGGAAATCAACTCTGTAGTGTCTCTCTCGTTTCTCTTGGTGGTAACAATGAGTCTGCACAGAAGAGGCAGTAAAAGCTGTTTGCCTGCATGTGCCAAACATGACTGGTCAATATACCTCGAACTAAAAACTGAAATCAGAAAGATTCCTTTACCGAAGTCCTGGCCCTTTCCTACAAATTCTCCAATTTCATTTGCAGATTGTCCTTGACTGATGATTGTGTCTCGGCTGGTGTTATCGCACTGAAAAATGTTCTCTGTTTACCATTTGTTGATAATCCCGTAAAAAGAGCCAAACTAACATCGGAGCTCTCAACTCCAAGCCTGCTGATTCAAGCCCAGATTGAGTAAAGAAATCTGTGTTTGCTGGAGAACACCACGACTCAATGATGCATTTGGTTTCCATTGTTGTTGTTGAGAGAGAAAACTTCACACCAAGAGTCAAGGTACCATAAATATAAAAGTTAAGTGTAGAAGGTCTGCAATTCAATGGATTAAAAATACACCAACCATAAATAATTAGATAGAGCTCCACAAGAAAAAAGTGCCAGAAGTTTACTATTCAGTTAAATAGATTTATGAACCTCCAGTTCTGAAAGAGGAAGCTGCTGGGTGAGAATCTTCTCGAACAATATTCAAGGCTTTCTGCTGAAGCAGGGAAGAAATGGCCAGCAGTTCTTCTTCATATTTCTAATATATTTATTTTAACAGCGCTCCCAGACTGTGGTAGAAAAAGTTTGCACCCTCTCTATAACTGATGTGTAGAACCCTGAAGTTCCCAGTTTTTTTCAGATTAAAGGTATAATTGCAGCTTTACAGGTTTGAAAAGCTGCAGGGAGCTCGAACTTTGTGCACTGATGTCACGACTCCTTGTCTGAAGAGTGTAAAGATAGCATGACCCATAGAGACACTGACTTTTCAGAGTTCTCATCCTATTTGTTTGTGTTCTGGTTTTCCTTGATTTGGCTCACACATAATCCAAACTGGAACAAGAAGCCAGCGGTGGACAAACAGCTGGTGAACTGTTTCGATCTGAGGTGTTTGGACATAAAGTCATCTTCAGTTAAAAAGTTCTGCTATAGTCAGCAGAATACTGTGAGAACAAATAAGATCAGTGAGTCTGAAGCTCAGACTTTGAAGTCAGCTGCTCGTACGTCAGCTCTGTCCTCCATATGTTTGTACTGTGTAATTTTGTGGCCTACCAACTGTTTCATTTGGGATGCTTATTTTTCTGGAGGCACATATGTTCAGCAGATCCCCCCCCTCTGTATCTGAGGATGTGGTTTAGAGCTGTTTTTCAGCCAATTAAATGTTTAAATGGGGCCTATTCTGCTTTTCCTTATTTCCTGTCACATATCTCCTGTTCCAGTGCTGGATGTTCATATTAAACATAGTCAAAGTTTCACATAATGAGATCAGTGTATGAACAAGTAATCTCTTTTAACTCAGGTCTCTGACTGCTCTAAACACACAGTTTCAGACAGTTTTTTTCTACTCTTGGATCTCTGTGATATCATAGAGTGAGAATGTCCCTAACATGGTAATCTCAGGCACAGGTAACCCCACCCACCTGCTATTTAAACTTTCTCCTTAGGAGGGACAGTCAATTAGAAGAAACTTTGGTTAAAGGGAACTAAAACAGCTTGTTTCAGACAGAGGATGGACTGAGGGGCTGCACCGAGGCCCAGAATAAGATACATGAGGATTATTTTGAATGAATCATGCACAGGCACTCTAGTACAGTCCAAAATGAAAATACTGCATTGAAGGTTAGCAAAATCAGAGGTTTTATTGGCTCAAGATTGGACTTTGGGGAGTGAAGCATGATTGGCAGAGCAGGTCGTCTGCTAATCGGAAGGCTGGTGGTTTGATTCCTGGCTGCTCCAGTCTGCATGCCAAAGTATCCTTGGGCAAGATACTGAACCCCAAGTTGCTCCCAATGCATTCATCGGAGTGTGAATGTTAGATAGAAAGCACTTGGGCATAGAAAACAGTGCTTGTGTGATTGTGTGCTTGTAGTATAGAGCATTTTGAGTGCTCAAGCAGAGCAGAAAAGCTCAATATAAGAACCAGTCTATATAGTTCAGGCAGTCTTACAGCAATGTTTTACTTTACTTAACAGAAGTCTGTGCATGTTCTTCTTATTTCTCTGCATTTAATGTACAAAAATGTATTTTATACTTGGTAAATTACATCCCACTCAACCAGCAAAATCACTGAAAATCGTTTCCAGCCAGTAAATTTGGGGCTAAATTACCTGAATAACTTAGATTTAGCTTTTTATTTGCCTCTCTTAAAATTTCACTGCATTAATCTACAATAGCTTCTGGATTGAAATGGAAATATTGGGCCTGGACTGGACTGGCTACATCAGAACTATCCAGAAACTGGACGTTGCCCCATCGTCCAGTTAACAGCCCATCCAAGTTCAGTTGCATAAAAAGTCTTAAATGTTAAACCTCTTCTTGCTCTCTGAAAGTTTTTAAACTTGGCCTGAAGTTGGCTCTTAATAACTGAATATTGAATAAATGGAGTCAAAAACCTCTGTAAAAGTCAGCTCTTTGGAGGTCAGGTAGAAAACTGTAACCATAAGAAATCTTTATCATGTTGTCTACTTTATTTTCCACTTTTTGATATTCAACTGGCACTCTTTTGCATCACGCTGCTGGTGCTCATCTTGTTGTGTCTTCTTCTTCTGCAGGGGTTTAATAGCACCAGGTGGAGAATTAGCTCCACCTGGTGTTGAACTCCAAATACTGACATAACAATAGTGGATGGAAATCGGGAGTTCTTCAATATGTTAACATTTTCTATCCGGCTATCTGGTCTATCAGTCCAGTTAACCGGTGATTGGCTCCATGTTGGCAGAGGTGTGTATGTTTGAAATTTGTCCAATACAGGAATGGAGACTTCCAGTGGTGGACCATACAGTGGAAGGTGTTTATACAACTCTCAAGTACGGTGGCCCTGAAAGGTCAAACGGACTGCAACTTAAGAAAACACCAGCAAATAGAAAAACGCTGCAAAAGCACACAAAACACAACAGAAGTTGAATAAAACACAACGGAAATAGAAAAAAAAACAAAATCTCAAAACAAAACGGAAATGTTTCTGGGGACACAATAGCATGACGGACCAGCTGTGGAAGTGACAGCTAACAGTAAACAGCTAATAGCAAACATGTATCTACAGTATTATATGAATCACATGATTAAAACACACATTACCTGCATCTTTTCCTCCCTCACAGCACCGATGAACCTTCAGCTTCTTTTAAGCGTGTCTCAGTGAAATCCTTCACGAGTTTTGGTTTCTGTCATTTCCGCTGTTGGTCCGTCACGCTATTGTGTCCCCAGAAACATTTCCATTGTGTTTTTTTCTATTTCTGTTGTGTTTTATTCAACTTCCGTTGTGTTTTGTGTGCTTTTGCAGAGTTTTTCTATTTGCTGGTGTTTTCTTAAGTTGCAGTCCGTTTGACCTCTCAGGGCCACCGTAGTACTCAAGTCCAGCTAGAAACAACAAAAGGGAAGGAGGCTCCGCCTTGTGAAACTAGCCAGCAACTGAGTTTTTCATGTTAATTATTTCCCCAGTTGAATTCTCAGTGAGACAGACCACTGAATTAACTAAAAATAAAACAGCAAAAATGACACAAAATTGCCCAGAAACAGCCAGCAGTCGATATATTAATCCACTTGATCAGCTGGGAGTTGATCCAGCCAATATAGTCGACTCAAATAGAAACAGGCATCAGTTTGAATCTGATTTCTTCAAACTTCAGATTCAAATTTTGACAAAACCCAATTACTTCTAATTTAGAGGACCTGGGATAGCAGCTCATTTTACTCAGTGGGGATTTTATCCTGTCATTTAGAGTTGTGGGACGAGTTAAATTTGAAGTTCAGTCTTTTATTTAAACATGTAGTCTCACTGCGATCATTGTCAGCTTTCCTAAAGGGACTCGTGCAAACTACTGTTTAAATACTGACAGAAAATGTACACATAAAATGTATAAAAAAAGTACCTTGTTTCTTGGTCTAAACAAGCTAATTTATGTGGATTTTTCCAGCTCCTCTGCTCCACTTTTTACTTACACAGCTGCAGTATGAGCAATAAATCTCATACTCTAAAATGGCAGGACTTGGACGAGCGCCTGGATGGGCAGGTGGAGCAAAGAAGTGAAAGAAACCAAACTCTACAGTTATTTTTGCCTTAATGTCACCTGAAAACTGGAGAAATGACAGCAGAGATGGGCTGTAATTAATAGCAGTCAGCTGTTTCCTGACAGGACGAGAAGCACTTAGTCACGATCTGCTTTTATTCTGTCGAGCCGTTTCACTCGGGCTGAGTCAGGTGATGTTCCCTGACAGCCGGGACGGAGCTCACTCACCCTCGCCAAGATAAATGAAATCATACTGTATAATTTGGCCCTGTGCGAGGCTTTTAAACACTCCCCTCCTGGGAGACCCTTTCAAAGTCCTCCGCCTTGCCCGATGGAGCACGCTCAGTGGCTCATACATGTGTGCCAGGAAGCTCGAACACGACAAATTTACTTGGGGAAAGTGTAACAGGCGTGATTAAATTTTCAGCAGCAGCTCTGACATGAACAGAGCTGCAGATGAATATTGATGTTCTGTCGATGCTGTTTACTGTTTACACTCGGAGGCCGTTTAGCTGGAGCAGCTGATGATGAGAACAACATCCACCCCTCCGTAATCTTCCTGCCAAGCTGGAGGGATGGAGGAGAATAGTGAAGAGCAGGTAGAGGGCTGTGGTTCAGGTGTCGCTGTGGTAATGTCATCAGTGACAGCTATGAGGCAGATTAATCTTTGGTGACCTGTTTTTCAAGATGATAATGAGACTAGATGAATAATTTGTATTTGAAATCAAGGACTGTGACAGGACAGTGTTTCCCACACACACACACTATAATGGATATGTGTAAATACATTTGAGTAGTCTTTTTTTTTTCTCTTTAATCCATCTGCAATAACGATGCCATCCACAGCTGATTTAAACAATCCCCTTGCTCTTGTTTTGAAAGATCAGTTGCTGCTAACCAACTAGCCAAGACACTTCCTGTCTCGTGTTTATCCACAAAATTTTAAAAAAGTAAATCACAGTAGAGACCTGGCCAGCCTATCCAAGTAAAGCCTGTGTGTTTAGCATCTCTTTAGCTTTTTTGTGCCTCTTTGCCAGACACATAGTGGGAGGTCTCTGAAGCACTAAACAAAGTCTCTGTCAGTGTCTGTGTACAACTCTCCACTCTGGCTTAATAGCAAAAAGGAAGGAGGCTCCATGTTATTCAGCAATTAGCAAAATAAAACAAAAATTCCCCCAAATTTGTCCAAAAATAGTCGGCGATGGACTTTCCCGATGGTCAGCAGTTCATAGAGTGTTCAACATAACATTTTTACCCCACTGTGCCACCGGGCCAGTAGATCAGACTTTTACTGCTACACAAAAAAAGCCAATTTAATTACTTCATATTCTCGTAGGCTAATATTTTATACAGCAAATCTATATCAGAATAAATCAATTATGCAGAATAAATCTATATCTATATACAGTCTATAGTAGCTAAAGCTTTAAAATAAAAGTGCTGCAGGTATCACTGCTAGAAAGAGAGAGGACAGCTGCTGTCAGCCTGCGGTGAAGATGACCAGAAATCTGATCAATTTAAAGACTGAGGTAAATTAAACAAGTCTCCACACAGACAGCTTTCATTTTAGCTTCTTCTTTATTTAGCTTTCCTGTCGCTGTGAAAAATAAATCTGAGAATAAACTGAAAATACTGACTGTAAGAAAAAAATGACTCATTACTGAGCGTTCATTTGAGCCAGTGTGCTTCACAGGTGACTCAATCGGTAGAAACACCATCACTGCTTCTAACAGGCCAACAGCTAGCCAGTCAACTTACCCAGCCATCTTTTTACTTTTCCTGGACCATCAGCCCTTTGATTATGTTGAACCCTGTGATATGTTCATCCATTTGCCCAGCTCTAACTGAAACTGGCTTTCCTTAAACTAACATAAGCATACAGGCTGGGCAGTTACACGAAGGTGGTTATCTAGTTCGATAAGTCAACTCAGGCTTTTATCAAGAAAGAGAAATAAAGAGGCAAAGCAGCATGTTTTAAAAATAAAGCCTAAACTACTATGTAAGATGTTAAGCACATAACACAGGCTGAAAGCTACGGAGCAGTTCCAGCAAAAGCAGCAGAGTGAGGGTGTGTGTGAAAGGAAAAGAGATGTACAGTGTATATAGTATTATAAAGAGCTGTACGAATGTGTGCGCTTTAGGCGCTTTGAGTGGTCAGTAAGACCGGAACAGCACTGTACAAATAAAGTCAATTTAGAGCCAGGAAAGAACAATGAGGGGGAAAAAAAGCTGATCGTGTACATTTATCAGCATCACTGTCCCATTGTTAAGGTACGGGAAGATCTGACTATAAATGCGTTTTCAGGGAAATTGATTTGCTGCTTAAATGAGGTTATTCCAGTGGCCTGTAACAGTTATATTCTTTCAGCTGCAACCCCGGCAGCGTTTAAGAGTCTGAGTGGAAATAAAGAACAAATAAAAGCAGAATTCAATCCAGTAAGTAGGCTAAATTTCATGCAACTTCAACAAGCAAACAAGGCTTAGGTTCCCTGTTTTAGGATCATATCACTATTTAAAGGCTGATAGGACAATAAAATTGCTGTAAACTTGCTTGCAGCCAACAATAAAAAAGCCCCTAAGAATCTATATTTCTTATTGATGCTTGACAGGGAAAGCCAAGACTTTAGTCTTTAAAAGCGACTATCTGCTTGCTGAGGTCTGAGGGATCTTCCAGGAATGGTGACACTATTTTCCAGAGAATTGATCAGTAGGAGGTGGTTTTGTACATGTTGATTTCTTATCTGCAGTAGGTTATTGTATGTCTGCACTTATCGTGGTGATGTACCCCAGTAAGAAGCTGAAACTGAAAACAGGGTAAAAGCTGAAGGTACATGGATAATCCTGGTTTGTAGTACAGATACAAGCCTCAGGCACATGACGTGTGCACAGTAGACGTCTTGAGTAATCTTTCCATGGTTCAGCTGTAAAAATGTTCAAAGCAGCGTCTGCAGTCTTGTAGGCTTGTTGTCACTTGAGGCCACTATTGACAGGTGTCAGGTCACCAGGGAACAGTGTGTATTCCCCAGCCAGTTGCTGGAGGTGACTGACAGTCGCTAGTCAAATACAGTGCTGTGCCGAAAACCTCCTTGCAATTGCTTGGTTGCTAGCAGAAATTTCCATGGAAGATGCCAACTTGTCTCCAACTACTCACCGAGTGTTTGTAGAACAGTGAAAAGTGTGACAGACCAGAAATGAAGACCATTCAGTGTTTACTTTGAAGGTGAACGTTGTCCATCTCAGTACCTCTCAGCAAGTAGTTGGTGAGCATCTTCCATGCAAACTATGGGTGACCGCGGCAATCTTCTAGCAACCAAAGCAATCACAAAGAGGGTTTTGGTGCAGCAACCACCTTACAACAGATTTCACCTAGCAACAGTCAGCAACCATTCATCAACTATTCACCAGTATCCATTTTTTTCTAGAGATAGGGGGTTGCCGACCAATCTCTAGGTCTGTGTAACTGAGGCATAAATAAAAGTTCATCCACATTCTAGCTTTACCAATTCTTTGCATGTCATTTATTGATTCAAGTTCTGCATCATCTGGCTTGAAGTAAAGTCCACAGCATTTCATGCTTCTCTAAAGAGTCCGTGCTGGGAAGCTGTCTGGAATATTGACTTTTTTTATGCTCCCCAAAATATATATTTTTTGCAGAAATAAAAACCCTGGTATCAAACTCTGGAAATGCACAAACATATAAGGAATCAATTTTGGCCTTAAGCACAGGACGTACTCAGTATTTTTAATATCTTTCTTCTTAGTAGAAGTACTTCTGTGTAGAAGTATGAGGCTGAGGCTTCTGAAGAGGAGTGAAGCAAACATAAAGCTGAATTTTGGGTGATGCTGTGTGTGTTTTGGCTGTTTAACAAGCGTTTTATTCCTCGTAATGAAGCAGAAACAAACAGATGATAAATGACAAGATGTTCCTTCTGCTTTCTGTCCCCTTGTGAGAAAAAACAACCAAAATATCAATTTATTCACAGCATAGCAGATAGCAGCAGAAACAACATTAATCATATTTCTGGCACAGGCACAATACCACCTCCAGGATTCTACATATCAGGCAGTTTTAAGTATTTCCATGCAGATCCCCCTGATTGATGACACGTCTGTTGTTTCATAAACACAAGGACAAGCGGCGGTGGGAGTTTCTGAGATGATTACACTCAGGATTTGTTGTTTCTGTAACTCAGTTTTTCATATCAGAGGGTCTGTATCCTCTCCTGGACAATCACATCCCAAATAAACTCCAGATATTTTAGCTAAAGTTTAGTTTTTATCTTTTGCTTTTGAATAATTAAGGAGTTTAGCTTTGATCAGCCCAAAAACTTCCCAGAGAATTTTCTGGAAATTAATATTTTTCTCTTATCTTGAGAAACGGAGCAGAAAAGAACAGGACAGGTTGCTTGAATCAAATGGGGAAAATTGAAAATTGATTTTCTACTCTTTGAGAAAATAATAGCTCAGGAGTTGGCAGGAACATTTTTGCACTTAATTTGACTGGAGTTTTGTCTTTTTGTACAAAATAAATGTCAGAACAGTCATTTTCTCAGCCTTTTCTGTATCACAGTCCAATTTTTAGGATCCCAAATTATCATGACAAGCAGCAGTTGGAGAGATGACAAGTTGTCATCTGAATTTATGTCTTTTGTCTTTTAAGAGCTCAAAGAGCTGAAAGCCTGAGTATTAAATATGAATTAGAACCAAGATAACCAAAGATAACTCTTTAGCAGGGTGAGAACAGTTTTGAATGCTAAGCAACACTGAATAAAACACTTCAACATATTTTAATGATCCCTTAATACAGATTTAGTCACTTATTTAAAAACTCTTGAACTGAAGTATTCTCTACCAAGAATTCTAGGCTTGCTTAGATAAAGATTTCTGCTTTTAAATCATCTGTACATACCAGAAGCAACCTCAACAGAGCTGGTGTCCAAAACTGCAGTTCCACTAATGGCCACTTGAGGCTGCCTTCAAAAGTGAGTCTGTCCCCAAAAACCACCATGTTGAAATATACAACTTTACATCAAAAAATAGCTTTTGTCTCTATTTAATTTAAATCTTCATAACAACTGCACAGTGGGGGATGTTTTTTTTTTTTGCCTTGAGTCGACTATTGTTGTGATTTGGCGCTATATAAATAAAATTGAATTGAATTGAATTTGGTAACTAATTTTGGTGTTTTGATGTTTTGAGAGAACGACACCATCTGCAACAAGATGCAATCCCCTCTTGTTTTGAAAGTTCAGTCACTGTTAATCAGCTAGCTCCAGCTTTTCCTGTCTCATGTTTACCTTGCCAGCTGGCTCAACTGGCCAGCAGAAAACTTTGACAAACTCCACTGTCTTGGACTGCAGCTGGCAGCAGCCTTCTTCTCTGGAAAACCACTGAGAGATGGAGGACATCTAACAAGAACCCGCAGCAGGTGGACAAATGGTTAATGTCATGCTAAGTCAATCTCACCAAGCTTCACCAAAGTCAGAACAAGGACTGCCGGTGAAGTTGGAGTTAGCCTACTTCACTTTGTGTCTTTCTAGTTTGGTTCATACACTAGAGCATGTTTGTGAGCAGAACTAACTTAATGAACTCAGTATTATACTTCTGTTATTCTTCTGTTTTCTTCTGTACGTTTTTCCTCCTCTCTGTATTTTGCATCACAGTAAACTGAAGACCTTTGAGTTTTGAGCTGTTGGTGGGACAAAACAAGACATTCAAAACAAGACATCCAGAAACTGGATTCTGGGTCACCGTGATGGTCCTTTTTGACATTTTTTTGGCCTCTTTATTCTTTAATCAATAATTCTTGTGTGGTTTTGTAAAGCCTGCTGGCAGAGGAACTTAGCAGACGTCATCTCCCCTCTGTCCTCGTCACCGGAGGCTCTGAGGTGTGAGAACTGAATGTTCTGTTTGCTTTGACCGCCAACGTTAGAGAACAACACAACAAATGCTCTTTAAAGTCTCCCAAGACCTGCCATTTTCCAGAAGGTCTGGAGAAAAGTATGAAGTTTGGTTCACACTTTCTTTCAGGGGCTTTACATATGTTACATAATGGAGTCCGGAGGGAGACTTGAATCAGACCTTATTTTGTTGTAGATCTGCTGTCAGTTCACATTAGCTGTAGCTGACTTAATATTGTCTTTGTGGTGAGTTTGTTTTCTAATTTCAGCCTCTTATTTCAAAAGCAGTGAGATCTTAATTCTTCAGCTTAAAATAGCAACATCTAATATCTAAAGACAAAACCCAGAGGAGTGGAGGGGGTCACCTGATGCAACCCCAACAGGATTTGTGTCCCCTTTTAAAGCTTTCCTATGAAACGTTGTGAGTGTTAACCAAATCCTAGCCCTACCCTTAACCCTATATCCCCAGTGGCCTGGTGGATGTTCAATTCAATTCAATTCAATTTCAATTCAATTCAATTTTATTTATATAGCGCCAAATCACAACAGTCGCCTCAAGGCGCTTTATATTGTAAGGTAAAGACCCTACAATAATACAGAGAAAACCCCAACAATCAGAAGATCCCCTATGAGCAAGCAATTGGCGATAGTGGGAAGGAAAAACTCCCTTTTAACAGGAAGAAACCTTCGGCAGAACCAGGCTCAGGGACGGGCAGCCATCCGCCGTGACCGGTTGGCTGTGAGGGGAGGAAGACAAACAGTGCTCACCTCTGCACCACCACCTCCCTCATTATCAAAGTCTTTCTACCTTAAAGGTTCCCAGAAGATGAATCCGGTTGTCCTTGGTGATAGGGCTGCTCGAATGTGGCAAGAACCACTAATTGCAATTGATTTAGTCAAAATTGAGATCTCGATTATTTAACACAGTAACTTGGGGCTATTAACTTTACAGACACTGTTCATTTATTGATCTTAAACAGTCTCTAACAGTGAATTTCTTTGAACTTTAAAAATAATTTAACTAAAAGTCAATTAACTGCTGAAAAATGGATTTGAGTGAAATATTTTAATTACCCATTTACCAGCACTCCACAAAACTGGTCACACAAGTGGACTGGACACAAGACCCTCTGTGATCTGGAGAAAAAGGCATCTGTAGCCAACCACAGGTTCACCTATACAAACTACTTTTATATCCTCTACATTGCTCTTGTTAAACGAAGGCTCTCTTTTAGTTTTCTTAGCCTGAGCCAAATTAAACAGCAAGTGAATTTGGGCTTTTATGGAGGTGCAGAAATGCACCACTGGTAGAGAAAAGAGCTGAATTCATAACCCAAATCAAAAAGAGCACTTCATCACAGCAATGATGGAAGATTTTCAGGAAATTCATGTTGAGCTGTCAGAGTTTGTGGGTTAGGGTGATGTTATAGATTACATTGTTGGGCAGGTGATCTGTGTGCTGAGCGCCACCGCAGAGACTTGGGTTTGAGTCCACCCCGGACCATTTCCTACATGTCGTTTCCCCCACTGTCTCCCTGCTTTGTACCCTCTAAAATGCCAAAAAAAAGTTTGTGGGTTAAAGTGTGAGTGATGAATTTTGTCTTTTTTCTATTGGAGTTTAGTTGAGTCTCACAAATAAAACCTTAGCCTGAAGTCACGGTTTTCTTTTACTTTGAGAATCACAGCGACCACCTGCTTCACTATGAGTCAGAGCAACCCAAAACTGAAATGCTAGAACATAGTGGGCTTGACAGATTATATTTGTGAAGGACAGATCGGATCAACCTGCGGAGCATTTTTCATTGATGTCAGTTGACTTTCTCCCGGCGTTGCTCCTCTCCAGCTGAGAAGGAATTATCCGACGATCAGGTTTGCCGGCTGAGTTTAGGGCAAACCAATTATCTGCAGTGCTACAGGGTGACAGACACTTTTAATTGTCTTCCATGAGGCAATAAAAGGTGTTTGTCAACTGGCTGGATGTGGACTTTCTAAATCTGTTGTGGCTCTTGGAGTTTAATTAAGCCTGGAGGATAAATCTAGCCATAAAGTCAAGGTGCTCTTTGGAGGAAGCCTCTGTTGTCTGTCAGGAGAGTTTGTGGATGTCAAACTGTGTCTGCAGTTGTTTTTATTAAACTCAAGATTCACAAGTTGACTCTGTGTGATCAGATTCAAGTCTATCATTTTCAGAAAGAGAAATTTTTATTCCTAAAATAATGACAGTAGTACTCAGAGACTTTATATAATATTTAATATTTCAGTCTCAGTAAATACAAAAGTTATCCAGCAGTGTTTGGTAACTACACAGAAAATAACAAGGTGGTTTTTTTTAATAATAATTGGGTCATACTGTGAACAGAAAAAATGAATAAATGCCAAACATAGACCTCGTGCTGTCTCTATGTGTTTACATTCAATGTGGCGACCCAAACCTGGCAGGCAACCAATGCTATGAAGACTACTTTGTTCTGGAGACTGTAATAAATGTTGCAGAAAAAGTAGAATTTGACATTGATTTACAAGAAGAAGAAAAAGGAATTAGAGGAATGTCTGGAAAAAATAAGGACCACTTTGTGTAGCTTCTCAAGTTAACCTTAATATTGGGAACCACTGTCATATGAGAGATAATTGCGAGTTGTTCTTATGACAGCAGTGACATAAATTTCACATTTATTATCATTTAATCTTCATCAGTTCATCTGGAGCCTTGCTTGGAGCTCTGTTGTAGTTAGAAACTCTGGTCTCATTTGTCTCATTGACACAGGAGGTTTGGTTGTGTTGACCCACAACTGCTGCTTGTGATCAGCTTGTGCTAATCAAGAGTTGCTCTTGTGACAATATTGCCATAAATTTCACATTTACTAGTCTAAATGTCTGCAGCCTTGCTTGCTGCCCTGTGAGGCTGTCGTTTGACACAGCACTCTTTTGACCTAAATACTAACATTAGCGTGTTAGTATGCTCAAAGGCATTATCAACATTACTGTCAAATGGGCCCCATATTCTCAATGATAAGTAAAAGTGGACACAATATAAGAGTTCCTCTGTATGTCTAAATCACGGTTCTGTCTTTTGAACCAAAGCCTAACTTTTTTATGCAGTATACATTTTCCATAAAAATTAAATTTAGATTCAAATATTTAATAATTTTAGACTCCACTGATTAAAACAGGCACCTGTTCTAAAATATTTTGATAGCCGAGGGACATGCTGGGAAATATATACTTGTACTTTGTGCTTCCTGTCATTTGTGCAGAATGCCTTTAAATCTCTTGATGTCAACAGTGTAAAAATTTGTTTTTCAGCAAGCGTCTTGTAGAGCAGTTTGTTGGCACAGCTGCATTTTAGATTATGTTTAACAAGCAAAGAAAAAAGTGGTGCTCAAAAGAGGAAGGAGTTGAAGCCTAGTTGAAGAAGATGATGTGAGTTTATAGCATAAGCTTTGATAAATGTGTCCATTCCTGCGACCTCTGACTGTGGTTTTTGTCCATGATGCCCATCAAAAGCTGGAATGATGTTATTCATATTATTCACTATTGCTACGTATATATTATTTTTGCACTTGTGTGTGTGTGTGTGTACCTCAGTCTGTAGTCTGCTGTCCCTACAGGTATGGCAGTAATGTGGTTAAAAAGCACTTCGGCAGTCTGGGATTCTTTTTTGTCTTTTTTCAGGATAAAACAGCCTTTAAATCTGTCATTTTGGCAGACAGTGTAGGATTTGAGAAAAATCTTGTTCCTTGGTGTCACTGTTGTTTGTCAGTGCTGCTGTTTCTGTGGTGAGACATGAAAAAAACAGAAAACAAAGCAAAAAAATAAACACATAAATCTTGATATCATCAAGTCAAGTGGAAATAAACAAGTTTTCTGTGGGAAATCTGTAAGTACCACAAAACCGCAGCGCTCACATGGATATCTAAAGAAGGCAGTGTACATGGAAAACACAGGACATCCATCAGCCTCTACATGTGTTTGATGAGCTGCAGCAGCTCCCAGTAAGGTGATCATGCAGATCTGCAGGTGTGTTGTAGCCTGCAGGCCTTCAGGTGAGCACGCAGCCGACATCACGTCTCTCCCTAATGCTGCAGCGTGAAATACCGATGTTTGCACTTCAAACGGGGGATAGTATTACTCAGCTGAAGCCTCAGATCACGTTCACTCCCAAAATGTAAATCTTAACACGGTCTGACTCCAGGTGTGGATGTTTGAAGTGGCGAGTGTTTGATTGATCCACCTCTTTGATCTCACACTCATTAGCTCAGGTTATTTTCAGGCTGCTTCCACTGCAGGAACACGACCCCTCTCTTTCCTTTGTTTTTTCTTCCTTATCACCTCCTCCTTTATCAGGTTAGAGGGCAAAAGTTGTGGGTTGGAGCATCACTTTTTTTCAACACTTCAACAGGAAAATGCTTTGATGACTGTTAACCACTTTATTTTAGTCATTGTAGTAAAATACTCACCACATACCACAAAAATCTGTTGACTTCAGCATTGGAAGATCTTACAGCACTTTTCATTACTGAAATAAGTTTAGTTGAACTGAACCTGTTAAGTTGCTATGATTACAAGTGTTTGTATCTATACAGTGAATGTAAGTAATAGACAGTATAAAAGATGTCAGGATCATGTCAGCCTTTCGTTTTAGACTCTGTATTTTGAAACCTCAGCATTAGCAGCCAGAAGTGACAATCGATAAATTAAACAGGTGCAAAACACAGATACAGATGCCTAACTCAGGCTGAGGCTGTCCGATGATCGAGGATTTCCAACAGCGAATGAAAATGGCACCCATGTGATTCGAAGCAGAGAAGATTCTGTGGCCAAGACTGCCATGTGTCTTAGCCCACAAGCGAAGAGGCCTCGAGGAAGGTCGAAGAAGCGATGGCTGGATCGGATCAAGGAAGATATGCAACAAGCGAACATTGCCTCTGGAGATGTCCTGGATCGGGCCAAATGGAGACTGGCGTGCAAGCACATGGACCCTGCAAGCGGGAATAATGCAGGGAAGAAGAAGGAGAAGAGAGTCAGTTACAATTAAGGCCTCCAACACTGCCAAGAAAACAATATAATGTAGATGAAAGAATTATTGTGTTGTGTTGGTTTCTGTTATGGTTACTTTGTTTTGTCTCGTTATAAATCCATCACAGCCATTGGTTTGCAGCAATGTGGCCTCTGTGGATAGTTTCCTCCTTCCACTTTTATGATTGGTTAATTTTATTTAGAACTCAGCCATCTAGATAGCTAATCTAGAAATCTAATTGGAGTCACTGAACTGGACCTCTGGACTGTGTTTTGTTGGAGCATTTTTAATGCAATTATTTGACAAATAATATGGCTGCTGTGCAGTTAATTGTACTAACAGACCAAGTAACAAACACCCCCATTAAAAGTTTAAAGGTATAATCACAGATATTGCCCAAGCCCACCTTGAGATTGATAATAACTGATGACAACTATACAGTGGGCTGATAACATTCAAAACGGAGACCATTCATTAGCAGGTATCTGTGTATGTGTGATGCACCCGTACAGTCTCCAACACTCCATCCTCTCATCACTTCTGGCTCCAAAACAACCAACATGGTGCAGTCCAGAAACTAATGGGTGAGGTCGTCCTGCAAACAATTTTTCAAGGTACCTGGCAAGTATGTTGATCAGCACCGTGAAGAGCATGTCTCAGTTCTTCTGTAGATTCAGGCTGTCTCAGTGTCTTCTATCTCTTCCTGTAACACCAGACTGACGCCATGGTGTTCATATCAAGCCTCTGTGGGGGTTCAGACCATCTGTTGTTCTTCTAGTGGATGAAGGTGGTTCTTAATGACTAGCTGGATGTTTTGGGCTTTTTGTTCTGCTCCAGGTTTAATGTTGGATGATCAGACGCCTCCCTGATGGAGCTGGTGATAAATGAGACTCTAAATATGTAAAATTCCTGAAAGAACTACAGACTGAGGCACCTGCAGCATCTCTTAACTAAGCGTCTGACTCACACAACCTACTAACACGTCTTGATCTTTTTTGATGTTTGGGCCTCAAACCAAAGGAACAATTAAGATTTGATGACAGCCTCCTCCGTCCTTGCTGAAAAAATGAAAATGATTTCTCAGTGACATTGGCTTAATGCGTGGGCTGCCAATTATGTGAGGTGATATAGCATGCGTCAATGGTTTGGTAGATTAGGCGTGAATGGCAGGTTTATGAAGCCAGTGGGATTGCAGAGGCCTCATTTGTCAGATTTAGAGTGGCTCGGCCTGCACGCTGCTGCTGCCGCTGCTCTCTTACAGCAAAATCTGTTTCTCCCTGTCAAATTCAGCTCTGATTATACAAAAAAGGGCTCACAAAAAGATCAAAATACAAAGGTTGTGATTTAGCTTTGGTTTCAGCATTAGGGTGTTTCCAAGCTGTGAGGAGCCACAATCACTTTATATCTCAGAGACAGTGCAGTCATTTGTCTTCCTGGCACTGAGGCCCAAACAGTCATCAGACAGTATACCAAAAACACACATTACAAAATAAAAAGGCTAAAATGTGACTTAAATAAAGACCATAAGAGAAGAAGAGGACAAAACGAGAAGGTTTAAGGCCCCAGTATGCCTGCCGTGTTGGCCGCTTCATGCACCACTAGTAAAGTCATTACACAGCCCCATCCATTTATGCTCGCCATTATGGTGCACGTAGCCGCTGCAGTATTCTCCTGAATGATAGGTGTCACCACTCAGACAGTACCTCCACATCAGCCCTGATATAGGAGGAGAAGTCAAAACCGGAAGCAAAGAAATTCCCTTGCTTTTTTTTTCACAAGGTCTCATTGTTTCAAACTGTTGCAACATCTCCCTCTGTTTAATCTATTTAATCTCCGAGCTTCTGTGCTGATACATCATTAAAACGCCAGTAAAAACCGACACCATCGTACACTCGTGTCCTCAATCCAGCTGCGGTGGCAGCGGCACAACATGCTAGGTTACAAAAATCGAGAGAATCACGAATCACGAGCAGCAGAAACAGTGGCTTGCGACAGCAGATGTGACATCAATTTGACGTCAACTTTGTCGTACGGTGCTGTTCGCCAGGCACCGCACGCCAGGTATAATGGGGTCCTTAGGCTAAATGATGGAAAACTGTGGAAAATGTGATTTAAATCTACTATTTCTTTGTTTTGTGTATAAGGTGACCTCTTCTGTTCCATTGCTGTATTAGAGTAGCTTTGCATGATTCACAGTTAAAAATAATCCTTATATATCTTAAAACTCCATCTACTGCTTTCCTCATGGGAAAACAAATTTGTTCTAATTCTGCAACTACAACAGCAACAGCTAAATCGAATAGATAACATGTGAGTGAAACAAAAAGCTATAAAAGTAAATCATTATAAGGAGCATCACTATTCAGTAAAAATTTAGTGCAAGTTTTTACTGAATTTGCTGACAGTTCAAAATTAGGAAGATGTAAGACTACAGTCGGCCTCGTGCATGAGGTTCTGGCAGTTTGCTAGCTGCTCATGCTTGATTGCTCCTCGTCACCATGGAGGGAGAACATCATGAATGTTCCATCGAATATTTCCAGAAACTAAAATAGCACATCTTATGGTCCATGAAATTTAGCTAAATTAGACCAATTATGGATGTTTCAGCACCTCCAAATTTTACATTCAAACCTAGTGAGGCTTGATTTAAATACACTCGACAGATAAGTTAGCGAGATGTACATTTGCGTTTGTAAATGTTAATTGGTCAGCTGCTACCCTGCTGGAGAAGCACAAGGACCCTGGAAGTGTTTAATTAATGGATTCTAGTATAGTGAAGTTTTCATTCTGAGGGAGGCAGATGGGAGCGTGTGGAGGAGGAGATGATGTTTTATCATCTGACGAGCTGATGTGCTGCTCTGTTTATTCTCAGGCCTCCAAATCCCTGGAGGAAGTTTACAGCTCTGAATATTTACTGCAGAAAGCAGCTGTGCCTGGTTTTTTTTCCACGTTGTTCTTCGTGTGTGGGAATTTCTCTTCTGTTTGTCTTTTACTGGTGGATGCAGTCGATATTCTGATAGCAGCTTCTGTAGCTTCAGGCTTTGGAAAGCAACACCGGTGATTTCTGCTGTATTTAACCTGCCAGTGATGCCAGCTTGGGCTTTTTCCGCCCAGTTGGGTCAGCTACTGTAAAACTGGTAGTGCCAGATTTCTAGAATATGTGCCAAAAATCAGTCTTAAGTCAGTAAAATGTGAATGCACAGACATTTTGTTGTTGCTGTTGTTGTTTCAGTGTGACGTCCATCACAAACAAACTCCTTTCAGATAACAGAAATATGCTTCTTTTTACAGCAGAACCTGTTTGAGAGTTGTTATGTCTCTAAGTTTTCTTCTGCACTTGAGTGACACTTGTCATTGAATCCAGTGGTAGACAGCAAACAGGAGCAACTAAAACTCTCCATTTTGAATGTTATCAGCCCACTGTATAGTTGTCATCAGTTATTATCAATCTCAGGTTGGCCTTGGGCAATATCTGTGATTATACCTTTAAACTTGTTATGGGGGCGTTTGTTTAACAGAAAAATAAGAAAAGTAGAGGCTAACCTGCTGGTGACAGAAGTAAATTTATCTATGGATGAAAGGGATTAGTCAACTAGATGATTAATCTGTACCCTCAGCAGTCAACACCGGAAATACTAGTTTATTAAAATCAATTATTAATATAATCTCAGACAGAATTTACTATTATCCAATAATGGGAGCTGTAAACAGGCAAGGTGGACGGTGGGATGGATGACTTTAATAAAATCAGGCAGTGTTTTCATCAAGAAAATGAACGGTTGTACATTGAGTAGGCTGTGTTCAACATTAACCTACAAAGAAGGAAGGCTGCTGCTGCTAGCATTGCTAACAGTACTGTTAGACTAGCTGATTAGTCTAAAGTTTAATTGATTATGAAATTAGGAACAGATAAGCGATTATAAAGCCTCAGAGTGTTTTCGTCGTCGCCATCTTTGTGTTTGGAAACCAGATGTGATGAGCTTTATGACTGATTGAAGTCATTAGCTAATGAGCATGTCCTAGTTAATCCTCCCTTCTGATTCGTAGAATGACCATCCATCCATTTTCTCCTGCTTATCCAGTTTAGAGTTGTGGTGGGACTGGAACCTATCCCATGGGGTCAAAGGGTCAGTCTGGGGCTAACACAGAGAGACAACCATTCATGTTCAGATTCACACCTACAGCCACTTTACAATCACCAGTTAACCTGACGTGCATGTCTTTGGACTGTTGGAGATAAGCTGGGGTACCTGGAGAGAACCCACACAGACATGGGGAGACCATGCAAACTCCACACAGAAAGAACCCAGCATGTACTCAATCCCAGGACTTTCTTGCTATCAGGGGACAGTACTAACCACTACACCATCATATGACCTGAAACTAGCGACCTAGCCCATAAACTCATCAGGAAAGTGTTTATTGAGGTCATAGACTAAGGGAGCTGAGGGCCATTTTCCCATGGACAACAACTGGAAGTGTTTCTGAAACCAGAGGAGTCGCCCCCTGCTGGCCATTAAATAGAATGCAGCTTTAAGGAACAGCATTCCCTCTTTATCCACAGCTTTTTATATTCCACAGAGCTTTGTACATGTTGGCTGGTTTTCCTTTATGAGCTGGACTAAATGCATAATACTCCCAAATAATTTACTGTCTGCACTTTGTTTACTGTTACTTTCTTTCACATCTTTCACAGCTTACTGAGCTCAGCTGAATGTTTCCTCTATACACTATAAAACATGGACATAGCTGCCAGATCTGACGGGTGAAGCCACTATAGAAGTTTCTTAAACCTTTTTAATAGTGAACAGGAAGACTTCAAGTTGTCGCTGTATTATTGTAGGGTTTTTACTTTACAATATAAAGCGCCTTGAAGCGACTGTTGTTGTGATTTGGCGCTATATAAATAAAAATGAATTAAACTAAAAAAATATACAGAAAAACGGCCCTCAGCACCCTCATTCCTTGACCTCAGTAAATGCTTTCTTGATGAGTTTAACGTCTGATCAAATAAATCATGTTCATTTTGTAAATTATGATCATTACTAGAGTCAGAAAGGAGGGTTATCCAGGGTATGCTCAGTGGCTAACGAGTTAACAACCACAACTCGTTCCCCAATGAGCGTGCAGTGTCCTCAGTTTCTCAGTTAGAGCCACCCGTCGCTCATCACATCAGATTTCAAAACACCAAGATGGCAACGACAAAAATGATCATATCGAAAAGATGGTACATCCATCTTTTTTTTAGTCTATGGTTCCTCCAGAAGAGACTGCCCTGTGGTGGGGATTTTGTACAAGTGCACTACAAGACGCGACCTTATTACATCATCTCTCATCACTTTAGATATCCCTCTTTCTATTAAATGTGCCATAATACCATAATACAGCCCAGGCGTAACTGGCAGTAGGTCCTGAAAAGATTATGGTTTGAGTTAAAGTACACCTTTTGCAGTGTAAAGCACGTGTTACAAATGCAGGCCTGCAATAGTACCCCACCTCTCTCCCTATGACAGCTGGGATAGCCTCAAGCCCCCCCCACAACCCTAACTTGGATAACTGGTTAGGAAAATGAATGGATTGATGGAGTGATGGAGCTATATTTGCTGAGGAGAGTTTATGTGCTCTTCTTCACACTGATTACTGATTCATCACTGATTACAGTGGATGTTAACAGCTAAGTGAGCCTGCCAGAAAATAGAGGAGGAAATGTTCTGTATAACCAAAACAAGGCCCTAAAAGAGGCTAAAAGTCTCAGCAGAGCTGCAGAAATGGTGAAACTTCTCTGTGGGTTTGTCACTATATTCAGCACCCTGCATGTTAGGTATAAATTATTGATTAAGGCAGCTTTAAATGTAAATACAGCAGTCTGTGGGGATTCATTTATTCAGACAGTCAGCCTCCGTTGACACCACGTCCCTCATTTCAAGCTCAACATTGTGAGAAACACCATGGCAACAGAGGACTCCCGATGCCTCACCAGCCTCATTTTCACAGTGTTGTGTCTTCTTTGTTTTTCAGCCTCCCCACCTCACAAAACCATGGCTGCACATCCAGATAGCCACATTCTGCCTGCTTTAGCCACGCCGTCTCCACTCCAATTCTGCACAGTTCCTTTTTCTTTTTTGGAAAGTCTCTCCTCCCAAATCAAGCTGTGAAAAGGGCTTTCTGTCGCCTAAAAACAAAGACTCCGGCTCTAAACTGTGCCTGAGAAATGGACCAGCATCTTAATGTCAGTTTACTGGGCCTGAAAGAGCCGATTTCCAAAATGAGATGTCAAACATATAAAGAAAATAGCATTACCTCAACAAAACACTGATAATAACAGCTTATCGCACATGTCTACTTGAATAATTAGATTATATTGTATATGCTGACAGATTTTGGTTTGGCTTTATGCCTTTTTTTTCAGGAGAAAATCCCATTAAATTCTGCCAAATAACATTAAAGCCAAACTCTGAATTATTTTTTCAAAGGGACTTCAATTCTAATTATGGCTCACATTCAGCGGTGGCTTTGTTTTTGGCCAGTTTTAATGGGATTTTCTCTTCTTCTCTTCTGACACAAAAAACATCAATACAGTCAGAAAATCCATTAGGATTCCTTCAAATGTTCTAAACGATTTCTTAACATGTTAATTTTTCAGTCTGCAACCTACAAAGCTGAAGATATGCCTTCAAAAGATTGGCATTAGTTGTCAAATTTTCGTGTATTTTCCTAAAACTGCATCGATCGTACGAAAAGCTGATTCAAAGTACCCTGTTATAATATAATCCATGAATTAATCTGTTCATTTAGGCCAAAAAACTCCAGAACAAAACAGTTGGACCTTCGAGGAGCTTTATTGTTTAATGATGGTTCAGTTCAGCGGTGAGTCAAACTGTTAATTTTCCTCCTAAAAACCCACGAAACACATTTGTATCTTCAAAAGGATGATCATTAATTTAGGCTCAGAATCAGGGAAGGTTCAATTTAGGGTAATTTTATTGTTTTTTTTCTCCCTTTAATCCCTTTAACCACAGGCAAAACCAATTAGATTATAGTATATATTAAAATTAAAAACTTGGTTAACCATTTTACCTTGAAAATGCATTTTAATCCCCTGAAACTTCTTCAACCTGAAAAACAACTTTATGGCTTATGTAGTCCATTCACCATAAAACATTAATGAAGCTAAACATCTGAACATTTATACTCTGAAAAAAAATAAAGTTTAGTTTCCATGAACTTTTATTTTTTTTATTTTTCTCTTCATTTTAAAGATCCTAAACCCAAGAAGGGACTAAAACATCCAAATCTTCAAGGGCTTCAATTTTAACTTAGTATACAAACTCCAAATTTGCTTCCTTAACACGCCTTAAATGACTGAGTAAATTTGACCAAATATTAGATATTTTATTAATATGTGATGGTGATATTTGCATTAATTGAGCAGCCTTGGTTTTAGTCTTGTTCTGTACAGTCATGTTTTCTTCATTTGCATAAAGATTTACTAAAGGTCTCCATTGGTCCACAGGCTGCACTTTGACAACAATTTCATGTTTTCCACACACAGACTTTTAACAGCACCATCTTGCAGTGAAGCAATAATGCTAACCACTGCACCACCATACCATGCCCTTTGCCCTGTGGCAGCTGGGATTGGCTCCACCTCCCCACAGACCCTGAACTGGATAAGGATTTAAGAATATGGGTGGGTGGATGTATTTTTATTTTGTGTCTGAAACAGTGATGCGGTTTATTCACTAACAGACAATCCCTTCATTCATAGTTTTAAAGTTAAGCCGCTGCTCACTAGATAGCTCCAGCTCCAGCCCTTCTTGTGTTTCCCTACAATCAGACTTGTCAGGTTGCTGCTGTGGTGGTCCTCAATGTCAGTCAGCTGTCTCAAGCCTTTCATCCTGCGATCGGGCAGATGCCATCTCGACATCTTGTGCTGCACTCCTTGTTTTGGTCTTGAGATGTGCTGTGAGCTAGAGGACCACTTGAACCAGAACCTGTGACAGGTGGAAAACTGGTGCCACTACGCTGAGTTCACCATGCCTGCAGAGCAGAGCAGGGACTACCAATGGCATCCACTGTCCAAGACCGGAGATTCGAAGTCCATCCACAGAATGAGGACCTTACTGATTGTACTGCCCAGGTTTTTATTGTTGTCAAGGAATATATGTGCATGCAGGTGCCCTCCCCGACTCACTACCTCCATAAATAGAGTGTAATTCTGTGGGAAACACTGCAGTTAGTAAATAGGCTGTAGGTCAGCTGAGAGCCTGGGAGATTGAACACTATCTTCATGTCTTGTTGTTAGCTGGAGGATACAGAGCAGTGTCTTGCTGATGGTGATAAATTCTACAATCCAAAATCACCCACGGAGGCCCGTTCATACATTTATTTATTCTGAGGGAATTGATTGGACCCATATTTCCATGCCAGAGGTGAGTAATAATTCAGTGCAGCTCTCGCTTTTAATTCTGCAGCCATCGTACATCACCCTCATTGTGGTTTGTTGGTATGCGTGTGCACAGCTATGCAGCCCTTCTTTCATCCGACTCGGCCTTTGTCACCGCAAGCCTCAGGAGCTCATATTCTCTGCAGGGTTTGTTGTGAAGCCATTAGCTGCTGCAGTTCTCGGGGTTAGCTCCCCCCCCAAAACACACCCCCACACACACCATTGATCGAAAGAGCCTCCAGCTCCAGCCGGGCATCTCTAAACCCAGAGCAGCGTCTGAAGGCTCCTTTTTTCCTCAGAGTCAGGCGCTGCAGAGGGGGGGGGGGTGCATTTCACAGCCCAAAACACACACAGCTCTGGAGCTCTTTGTGCACCAATTAAAATGCATCAAGTGCAAATCACCTGCTGGTTTACTGTTTGAGCTCGGGGACCAGGGGTCTGGTGTCCTCCGCTGTGCCCGGAATTGGAATTGGGCCTGATTAGTCTCGCATCACCAACTCCATTCAGTGCAGCGAGGGGGGTGGGGGTGGGTGGTGGTGGGTGGGAGGAGGTGCTGTGAGGCTGAAAAAGTGCTTCACATATAAATCTGTCAGGGCTCCGGCTCAGTGTTTGGGGTGCACATGATTTAGATGATCAGGTCTGATGGAGCTTGAAGGCTGCTTTTTTGTTTTCTTTAGGAAAAACTTTGAAATTGTTGTGTTTTTATGTTTGAAAGTTTTGAATGTGTTTGTTGTTCCTCTGGTTTGCTTTTTGTTCCCTTTTACCTCCTAGAGATCAAGGCTTTTCGGTGAAATTTCTGCATAAAACAATGCAAAATAACTAACAGCTACAAAACAGCTATAAAACTATGGAAAAAATCACTCTCTGACCCGCTACACGTGGGTCTTTGTTTTGGTGGTAGGTCAATAAACAATAACTGTCAAGAAAATGGACTGTCATGGATTTTCATTTTACTAAGTATATGTATATATATTCTCTGTGTTTCATACAGGCAGGTTTTGCCAGGCCTGCAGTGCTTGTTTGATCACTAAAAACACATATTTTGAGTTTAACAATATCATGTCAACACAGCGTTCCATTCTTACAGTCAGTATCATATAATTTTGTGCACTGTATTCAGTACATAACATGCAGTAAATAAGCACAAACAAATGCTTCTTTGACACATCATAGAACAACATATCAGTGACATATACAATATTACATCAAAGAAAACATATCACTTACTACACATTACTGCATGATAATAATATAACAAATTTGTTAGATGTCTTTTGTTAAACAATATAAATATGTAAAATGAAGAATATATTAAAATAATATAAATATATATTGTAACATTAATGAAGAATTATAGATTTAGAAGATTTAATGCCCAACAGGTTGTTTCATAAAGTGTCTCATGACATGATGATGGCCATCCAAACTTTGTCTTCTTAACTTCACATCACTGTTGTCTGCTCTGCTATTTTCTGGACTTTAAGCTTTTTTAGAGTGGCTTATTTCGATAATTCGATCGATAATCAGCAGCTGCTCAGCTGCACCGGGAAGATAAAAAATTTGCGCTGACTATTAAAATACATTTGTAACGAACGTAGAACGTGCACAAACTAAATGTAGAATGCACACACTGAACGTCAACAAACATGCACACGGTGAACGCCATCGTAAGGTCAAATGTACAAATATGCAAGATTGTGGGATTTGTATAAAATATTTGTATTTAACTGCAAACTGAGTCAACATGAACGAAAAGCTCAGATGAAGCTTTCCCTGCCTGCTTCTTGCTCGCTTTCTTCACACTTGATCTTACAGTATCATAACATATCGTCGGCAACTCGATCAGTATTATTGAACTTCTCCCGTCTCTGCTCTGCTCTGAGTGTAAGGAGGTGCACTCAGAGCAGAGCAGAGAGCAGGAAAGGAGAGTCTATCAAGACCGTAACTAAGAGAAGTGTGCAGTAAAGACTCTCACACTGAGCTAAAATCAAATTAGTGCAGATAAAGTGAGTGAATACATTTCCTGTTGTTATTTATCTTGGTTCTGTTGCCATTGATTGATTTTAATAGTAAATATCAATTCAGTAAATTTATATTCTTGGATGCATTTATTTCTCTCTTTTTTGTTTACAAAGTTAGGAAAGCAATGTTTAAGTTGAGCCTGATGTCTCTCTACACATAAAAGAATGATTTGACAGAAAATATCCACAGTGAACTGAGACACAAACCATGTTTCCAAGAACTGTAACCAAAGGGTGTTTTCTTTGGTCTGGATCTGAGGTGTAACAGTTGGACATGTTTTACTCCAGTGAATTACACACCTCATAGTCATCATATGAAAGCAAAGTCATAAATAAGTCGCAGTATCTGCAAACTGATCTGTGATTTTTAACTGGGGAGGTAAAGGTAGAGCAACATCTCTGATACTAATTTGAATTATTCAGCCGTATTACACACATTTTTATGGCTGCTGCTGCTGCTGAATCTCATTTCATTAATTTGCCAATTACTTTGTCCATTAACCCCTTCCATCACTGAGGTTTCTGTTCTGTGAGCAGTAGCAACTGCAGCATCTGCCATGTACTACTGTGTTTCATGTGTTTGCAGTCAACTTGTAGCTGAATTTTAAGAACAGATTCAGAACCATCACTGTCTGTAGTGACCTTGTGATGGAGACTGAAATTTATTAAGCTCAAAGTTCTCTGAAGCTCCTCTGTTTCAAAGAACCCAAGGTTGTTCATTTGATTTGAAATTTTTAGTTTGTGGAGGTGCCACTGACTGAACCTGTAACACACAGCAGGAAATAGTCCGCTTCAGACATCTTCTCACTACTGCACATACTGTGGTGTGGTTCAGTCTAAAGTAGAGTGAGCTCCACCAGGTGATGCTTAAATAAAGTTTATGATGACAGTGCATGTATGACAAAGCTAAAGCTTTAAATGTGGACATCTGAAAACAACGAGTTATCTTAAGGACCCAAATGCAGACACTAGACAACAAAGTTCAAAGGCTTTAATTGACAGTTCAAATAATGCAGGGATCTCCCAGATGAGACGAAGACTCGACTGTGTGGTAAATGCTGAGGTGCTGGTGGAGAGTGAGCAGACACATGTAGAGAACCTGCAGCATGCAAAGAGAGCACCATTAACACTGATGGTCACAAACACCTGAGAGTGGCCTGAGTGTGTCCTGACAGAACGATCTGGCAAAGAGTGGGTGAAAGAGCCACAGATTATATACTGCTGTTAGAGGTGTACCAGTAAAGGATGTGACAGGAACCCTAGAGCAGCCATGCCCAGTGTCCACATAAATAAAGCCACACAAACTGAGAAAAAGGGGAGAAGCGGAAGACAAAGCAGTGACAGACCGGCACTGGATTCTCTTATTACCCTCTAGTTCTGACCAGAGTTATTACAGCTTTGTATTTTTTAATAGTCTTTATTTCTATTGAATTTTATATTTTAGGTCTCAGGTTTATAGACAGTATGAACATCACCCACTGGTTTGTGAAGTCCTGTTATGCCCCTTCAAGCTGAATATTTTCGCCATCGCCAGTGTGGGGTAGATTTGACTGTGAAACTGAGTACGCTGCACTCATGCACTCGTGCTTACGCAGGCATACCCTGGGAAATCTTGCTTTCTGACTCTAGTAACAACCATAATTCACAAAATGAACATGTTGTTTAGTTCAGAAAAACTTGAAACTCAAAATTGAGCCAAAAAACTCATCAGAAAAGCATTTACTGAGGTCACGGAGTAAGGGAGCTAAGGACTTTTTTTTCCATAGACTTCGAAACAGCTGCGTCTTTTTTGCAACCAGAGGAGTCGCCCCCTGCTGGTCATTAGAAAGAATGACAGGTTTAAGGCACTTCAATATTGGCTTCACTTTTCAGATATGGAAGCTATCCATCTTTTATAGAGTCTGGTTTCCTTTTAGTTGGTTTCCAGAGTGGGTTTGCTAACTCTAACCCTCTCTTTAGTTTCAATTAGTTTTAGGATTTTTAAAAAAAAATATATAATATGGTTGGTATGTTTTTGAACAATAAAATAATGCAATAAAACAATACAAAACACTTAACATTCAGTCATGTAGATCATTGTTTTTCTAAAGTTTTTTTTTTTTTAAATTTCAGTTCACTGACTTTAGGTAACTATAATAACTTTGCTTCTAACAGGTTGTTTCAGCGTTGTGTGTTTTACTGGAAATGAAGCCAACAAGTGTGTGTTGTGTAACATTGAAAATAAACTGTTTTTTTTCCCAGTATTTTCTTTTAAACCTGTGTGCATGTGTTTGAGGAGAAACCTCCACACTGAGCTGGATTCGGCTAAATTAAAAGCTCGTCCTGTCTGACTCTGATTGATGATGCTGAAAATGTCAGCTGAGCTTGATGAGCCCCCTCTCTCTGTGTGGCCGGCTGCTTTCACCAGACTTCCGTCTGTTTGCGGTTTGCATCTCGCCGCTTGTTTATCACAGTAACTCAGCTTTTTCACTGAGGTTTTTGTCTAGCAGCGGCTCTCTGACCGCAGCCGGAGGGTGTTTCTGTCTCCAGCATCTCACAGCTAAATCTCTCTTTTGTCTTCCAGAGGAGACAAAGCGATGTCACCAACTAAGGCCCACATCACGTTGCTTCTGAATCAATACCAGGGTGAGAAATTTTCTATCTCCGCTGCGCCATTAACATGCCAACTGTGAGATTTATGTGATTGGTTGGGTTAGGTGAGGATGAGGGTAGACACCGCGAGGCAGAAAGGAAGACCGATCCTGACAGACGGTTAAGGAGGGGGGGAAAAAGAAGGATAAAACCAACATGAGAGCTTGAAATTGAAAATGCAAATGCAAGGCGAAGCAGAAAACCAAGATGGCCCTCTGTTTGCTTCATGACAGCTGCTTTAAACAATCCAGTTTAATAATTAAGGTTTCTAAATGTATTGCTCCCGTCGTCGTGAGGTTCAGCGATTCTTTGTTCGGTCTTCAAGAAGCAGTGACAGATTGTGACAGATTTTGAGTCGGTTACGAGGTCGTGGCGAGCTGACAGTGGCGTCCACGAGGTTCATAAACAGTCCTAACATGCAGGGAGGCCGTAAACAGTCTGTGTGAGAGGCTGGGAGGAGGACAAAGAGGCCCTCTCAGGCTCTGCTTGGCGCTGCCTGCAGACGCTCTGAAGAGGTTTCCACAGTGAAAGCAGCACTTTTATAGCAGGAAAGTCACAAAGACAGAGCAGATCTGGACATCACCAGCAGAGGAAAGGCTCAAATGTCTTACTCAAGGAAAAGCAATAATTAACATGAAAATACAAGCTAAACCATAATCCCTGAGATTTCTGTCTGGCCATTTTTATACAATTTGAACTCTTTGTAAGATTGTTTCTTGCATGTCTGCCACAGTGTGGAAAACCACGTTAAACAAATGTTTGTCTCGTAAATTAGACACTTCAATCATACATTATCCTGATGTCCCCCTGTGTGGTCTCCAATAACAAGACCAGTGCAGGGCAGGGGATGGGGTTAACCTTCGCCCATTAAGGAAGCACTGTCCACCATCCATAGTGCATACTGTGTGGCCCAAACACTAAAAATAACACAACAGCACACTCATCAGTGCTAGTGAGAGAGAAAGACTCACCGGTGAGTTTATTTCACACTTCCAGCAAGAAGAGAATGAACGCAGAGTATACCAGCAGGAGCCTCGTTCACATACAACATGAATGATTTAGACTACAGTAATTAGTGACCATAAATGGATGGATATCTGCTGAACAGCCTAAAGGGTATGAAGTCATAACATTACTTTTATTTTTTTTCTTCATCATTCTTGTTCAGTCTGTTTTTATCTGTGTGAAATGGCTCACCTGTCTCTTCTCCACTCTTTGTCTTTCTCCAACACACACACCCGGTGAAACAGAAAATTAGGGAGGACAGAAACTAACCTCTCTGCAAATGTACAGTGACACGAATCTTGCTTTTAAAATTAAACCAAAAGGCAGAACCACACTCCTTCAGTTTCTCTCATTTTGATATTAGGGCTTAATGAACCAGCTCCACACATGCACATTCAGTTTAAAGAGGGCAGAGGTGCAAGCATGAAGTTGTGGTTGTGTCACAAGTGTCTTGATATGCAGAGATGCCGACATGAAACTGTAGCATGGCAAATTAAATGTAATATGAATCTAATCTAATGACGATTTCGATTTAATCCATTAATAAGAAATCAAGCAAATAACTTACCTTAATTGGTGAGCTATCAGCAATCACCCTGACCTTCATCGATCCCCGAGTTCATCATCCATCAACACAAGCCTATTAAGAGTAATATTTTGATGTCAAATCTAATCAGACTGTGTTAGTATCTGAATTTAATGCAGGGCCCTTTTTTGCTTTAATCCTTTTTGTTTTACACAAGAATTACAAACATTATCTAATACATCTAAGCTGATATCTATCCATGTAGAAGGTAGCTGCTCCCTTATTTCCCAAAGGGTCACTACAGTGGATGAATGTTTCAGTTGGCACAGATTTTACACTGGAAGCCTTTCCTGACGCAACCCTCCCATTTATCCGGGCTTGGGATCAGCACTAGGAGTACACTAGTTACAATACCACCTGAGGTTGGGTTTGTGTCCCAGTCTTGAACCACAGATCTTTCACGTGTAAGGCAGATGTGTTAACCACTGCACCCCAGACCACATGTGTATGGGCACTAATTAAGGCAGTCATTCATCCCTGTATGTTATGAAGTGACATAAAAATATATACATGATACTTTCTCTTCATGCAGCTCTTCTCTTCTGTCCATGCCACTGCAGAAATACTGAATACTGCTACAGCAAGTGGGCGGTGCTACATTAACTGAATTGTATTGAATTTCTTCCTGCTTGCAGTCATTAATGTAGTGTTTTTGAGAACCGTGCTGGTATTGTATGGTTGATGTAAAACAAAGCACCAGTGTGGAAGTCTCCATTCCTGTGTATGACAAATGTTTGGGATAGCAAGCTGTCCTGTAGCCTACGCCAGGTGAGCTAGCGGTATATTGCTAACTGAGATTATGCACCCTGATCATCTGTCCTTCTGCTTCAGTTCATGAAGTAAAGTTGAATTTTTGTCCCTCCAATTTTTTATTTTGAAATTAACATTAATGAGACCAAATCTGCCTTCTGTCACAATTCTGACTATCAGATCCACTGCAGGTAAATGCAGATGAAGAGAAGAGAGAAGAATAGAAAAAGCCACCTCATAAGACATCAGCTGGATAGACAGAAGAAGAAAATATATAAAACACTTTACTGAGATTGGAAAGTATAATATGTCTTCTGAGAGCTGTGAGTAAAGCTCGACTGGTTAGAGGCGAAGTGGCTCTTTATATCCTTTCTGCCATAAAAAGCCACAGTCTAAGAAAAAAACCCACCAACATACAGTAAGCTGAGCTCGCTGCAGTGTTAATTCACCGGCCGACATCGTATTGAGACAAATTACACTGTATGAAGTTATAGGGCGGTAATTATGCAAATTACACAGCGGTTTACGGGGGTGGAGGAAGTTGAAGAGGCTGACACATGAGCTAATTCACAGCCGGCAGCGAGGTGACGAGGAGGATGTTGGTGACTGTGATGAAGCAGGTTGCTTCGAGGGCTTGGATGCAGCTGCACCACCAGGATGGAAACATCTGGAGGAGGAGGTGAGACAGCCGGAGGAAAGCAGCAAAAGAGAGAAAGAGAAATCACCAAAGGACTGTTCGAAAATTCCAAGGAATAATGTGGGATACTTTTCTTTATGTCAGCAATTCTCATGTGCAGAGAAAACCCAACACCGACTAAATCCTACTAACAAGTATAATTAAGGTACCTGATATCTCTTACTTCTGTCACGGTACCAGGTTCTGGTTTGAAATTTGTTGCTCATTCTTGTATTTCTTTTGTGGTTCTTGTGTTCCTTGTCATGCCTTTCTCTGTCTTCTCTATTTGTAAGTGCCTTTGTCCTTCCTGGTTTTCTTTTCTTTGTGTGTGCTCTTCCTCTGCTTTTACTTTAATATCATAGGTTCATTAAACTGCACCTATCCAGTACTCTGGATCTGTTTTTTGATAATTCACCCAATAAAACTTGAAAAATTGCATTTTGGGAAAACTTTCAAGGGTCATTTCACCATAGGTGGCTGCTCAAAACAACTTTATAGCATATGAAAGGTCTCCCTTTTGCCTACATTTTGATGCTAAGCTCATATCACTAAGCTGTAATATGTAATAGATCCCATAATACTGATACTTAATTTGGTTATTAAAAACAACTGTGCTGAATAAAAAACAGATTTTGGCTTTAGACTGTGACATTTGGAAAACTGATTTTGTTGCAGTTTTTAACAGAGTTTAAATGTGTTTTCCTGCCCTGATAAATTTATTTGGATATCTCCTCAATCCACCCCTTTTTTGAGATCCTGTAAATTGGACAATTTTCGCAGCAGTAAGGTAAAATTTTGCATATTTTCAATAAATAGACTAAAGTTAGTTAAGTTTAAAATATACCACAAAAATACCAGCTGATTCTGAGGGGGTCAGGTGGGAACATTTCTAATATTTGAGGGATTTTTTTTATGGATTGTCTCTATTGACTTTATGAGGTCTAAACACAGTCCTGAAGTTTTTGCATTTGTAATCTGGATAACTTTCCTACCACATGAAGTTAGTGGGAAAATTTCAGTGGGGACAGTTTCACTGTACGAGGTGTCATCAAAAAGTTCTGAGTTCATAAAAATCAAAAGCCTTGCCTCACCAAAATTTGGCTAATCTCATATTCAAAATCATCTTCTTGTGCACCTCTGGACGTTTTGCAGCACAGCTACGTTTAGCTCATTTGCCAAGAAGGAGACAAAACACTCAATTAACAAATTTAAAGCTGAGATACCATAACACTGTAGTTTGTTCAGACTCACTCCTGCTGCCTGTAAAACACACTACAACACCAAATGCAGATTAATCCACCACTGAAAATATAAATAGAAGATAAAAGATAAACTTGCATCTAAAATATTTTAGCTGTCAGTTTTTAAAAGGAATAGAAGCTATTTATTGTTTCCCTTATGCCAACTTTAATTCAATGGGTCGCCTAGATTAACAACAGATAGTTTTATTTTCAAAGCTTCAGGCTGTGGAAAGCAGCACCAGTGATTTCTGCTTTATTTAACCTGCCAGCAATGCCAGATTGGGCTTTTTCTGCCCTGTTGGGTAGGCTGCTGTAAAACCACTAGGGCCAGATTTCTGCAGCTTGTGCCAAAAATCAGTCAAGTCTTAACACACAGGCATATATTTTGTTCCAGTGTGACCATTAGATGCCCTAACTCCATTATGAATCCCAAAACATGCTCCTGTTACTACAGAAGTTACCTGATAGTTGTCATATTTTATTTTTTTCTTTATCAGATTAAATATGTGATAACTGTGATAACTTTGATCACTCTCATACATATTGCCAAAGGATGGCCTCTTTCACCTGTCAGGTGGTCTTAACACCCAGTCTTTCCCACACATGGACTTTACTTGGCTGTGCCTCCCAGGTGTATGTTTAGCTGCCCAAGTGCATTTTGTGACTCTATCTGAGAGAAAGGCATCATCTGTGATTAGTGGACCTTCGTCCCCACTCTTATTTTGAAAGTTCAGTCACTGCTAACTAGCTTCAGCCCTTCTTGTCTTGCGTTTCCCTACCAGCTGGCTCACTTGACAGGGTCCTGTTGTGGCCATCAGATATCATTCAGCTGCTTTTCAGGAGAAGTCCCATCAGTAAGATGGAGTCTTGGATGACCTCTTGGTCTTGGATTGTTGTTTAGCCTTCAGACATTGTGTACATTTTCTGAATCTTTTATCTTGTAGTAATGCCAAAAGTCTTTTCTTATAGTCTTACAGCGTACCACACAAATTATAGCTAGACCAAGACTAAACCATGAATATTGTGCAACATTACACAAAATCAGTGTTAACTTTAATCGTTAGCATTTTTTTTGCTCAATTTACTGTTATATTTATTACGTTATGAAGGCCACATGAATCAAATGTTCCAACTTTCAGTCAAGGAAACAAAAATAATACGTTTGAAAGTCTCATTTCAGGGGCAGTTAGTGGTTCATATGACATCCCTCTAAGCTCAGTGATTGAATGATAATGATGTTCTTTGTGATTCAGACACATGGACGGTTATTGCACATTTTTCCAGGACACCATCCTAAAACTGTTGCAGGGCATCCTATAATGCCAGTGAAGCTATTAAATGTGATTAACAGGGCCTTTTCTCTCTCCACGAGTATCTGGCTGTTAGTCTTTTATGGTGCTGTTCTTTCCTAAATGTCAGTTTGGCTGCGGTGATGGTGGAAGTGGCTGCAGGATTTTCTGGCCTGTTTGGATTTCTGTCCTCAGTGAAACCACCTTTAAGCTTGACAAGAGAGAGCAAAATGGACAGACGGATAAAAGCTGCCAACAAACACACAAAATGAAAGTGCCTGCGGTTCTTCCTCTCTGTTGGCCTTGGCCTCTCCTTTTTTTGTGTGTTTTTTGTTGTCGACCTGAGTGCTTCGGTCTCCTGTGGCGGGCTGAGAGTTTGGGGGAGGGGAGGAGGTTTGTGTGGAAGTGTTTGGAGATCCTCTGCAGCAGCTTGAACAGTAAGGAGAGCAGGAGAGGGGAGGTTTCAATGGACTGATGGACGAGTAGAAAACAGATTACCGTCAGGGTCGCAGCCAAAGGTGATCTGGAGGAAAATTACCTTGAGCTTCTGCCTTCAGCTTGCACCAAGATTACACTTCTGTTAATGTTTTAGCCAGGAACTGAAAATTATTTTGTAGTTTTTGGCCAGAAATACTCAGTTGCAAATTAGTAAATCTATAAAAATGAGATTAGTACATGTAATATTTAAATATTCTTGTAGCACCTGGAGGAAAGTGTTACCAGAAAAGTGAAAGTTTCAAGCACCATTCTTTCTTTCACAGACCTACACTAAATGAATACTAACATTTAAACTAAGTGAATAGTAACATTAATGATTTCCATTGTCTGATCTTGCTTTTTGAGCCAAAAATGGGTGGGGCTTCTGTGCTTAAGGCTAGAGCTGTGTGTGAGATGACCATATTAGGGATATCCCCTCACTGACATCATTCAGATGCAAGAGTAGAAAAAAATGTCTGAAACTGAGTATTTAACCAGTCTGAAGCCTGAACTTTTAGCTACGAGGATTACTTATACATACACTGACCTCATTGTTAGAAACATTGGCCCTGTTTATTATAAGCATCCACCACTGTAACAGTATTTATGACAGAAAACAAGGCAGAGCAGAATAGATCCACTTTTATTTTCTCCATAGCCAGTGGCAGCTCTTTTGTAGTTTGTGGGCATTTTACATTTTTCAGTGTTATGAGGGTGTTGAATTCCTGCTAACAACACGTTAGCAGTCCAGTTCTGATAGTCACAGATAAAGATAAAGAAATTAAGCTTGATAGAAGCAGTTTTGTTAGCTGGGCTAACATTTTTTACACTGTTTCCAGGCTAAACTGTTTCTTGGAGCATAAACATAGAGATGGAAAATAAGAACAAAGCCAGACTTTTGGCAATTAGAGGAACTACAGCATTGGCCTTATTTTCAGCCCTGGAGGTTGTGTGGTTTTTACAGCAGTGTTTGCAGAAGAAAAGCAGTGGATCTTAACATAAAGATTTATTATTTTATATTATATTTTCTTTGTAATTACAATTCATTGATTATATCAACTAATTAATCAGTTTTTAATTCAGTCTGTTTGCTAATAGTGCTACTTTATCTTACAGCGACTTGTTTTTAGTCCCCAAAATGGAGTCCATTCCTTATGTCCCCACAGTGTGAGGAATACGAGGACACACACACAGTGTCTTTCTTCCTAATGATTCTCAAATGTCAGCCTGATTACAGTTTAGATAATAGGTGCCAAACGTCAAGTCATGATTCTCCCACTCTCTCTGTTACACACACACACACACACACAGACACACACTGCATGTATCTTCCAGACTGAAGAGCCTGAGGTCAGGCAGCCTCTGACTTCTTTCAGCACTTAAAATCTTTCATCCTTTCATCAGCTCTCTGCTCGTCTTCCTCCTCCTCCTCCTCCGACTTTGTGTTGGATATTTAGAAGCTTTCATTACTTTTCGCCCTGCTCCTCTTTTCTTTCACTGAAGCTCGGCTCTGACTCGGCCTTCAGGAACTAAAATCATTTTCTTGTCTCTTCATCTTCTCTGACTGTCCTTAATTTCAATTATGTAAGCAGACGAAGACCACATTAAAGCTGACTTTAGCTCAGTGTGAGGAGATGTAGCCCTCTCGTTTATATAAATGAAGACAGTCTGTTGAAGCATTAGGGCTCCAGAAAGGCAGTGAAATACTTTGCAGACCTTTAAATCTTTTATTCTGATAATCCAGATGGACTTCCTGGTCTGTAGTTTCTTTTCACGGTGCCTGCTCTCATAGAAATTTGTGAAGTGACCCAACCTGTCATGTGCCAAAACCACAGAAAGGAACAAGCCCCTCCTTTGTTCTCTTGGTTGACGACATCACTGACCTTCAGAAAAGGTTGGAGATTTTATATTATTGACTCTACTGCAAGAGGTAGCCTGGAAACATCAATCCTTTTAACCTCCATTTAAAAGAGAAAAAAAAAACAAAAAACAACAACCACTGTTTTAGTTTTTGTGATGAGATCCTGGTGCCCATAAGGTGATCTCCTCATAAACATAACTAAGTAGTTTGGGTGCCTAAAACAAACCAAACAGTGACTGAAACAAGAGTAAAAATAAAATATATGAAAAATAAATTGACAACATTCAGAAATATTTGTCCAAACACGGCATGAAATCCTGTCTCATCTTTGAGCTACTCCACCATGCATCACCTTCCTTATCTTCAAATATGGGCTTCATCCACCTGCCATAGACTGTATATAAAAGATGGACATATCCACCATGACATCACCCATTATTGTCTGGACTCTGGACATTTTGAAGCCTCATTAGCATTTTGGCTGCTGCCATATTCGTTTTTGGAGCCAGGAGTTACCATATTTGGATAAGACGATGGGGTACCATGTTACCAGCTAGCAGTAGCTAGCTTGGATAGAAAGCTGCATCCATAAACTGTAACACATATACACATATACCTGCTAATTAGTGCTAAGTAACAGTTTGGGCAGCAAACCATATTATTTATTGGATAATTACAAACATGCATTAGAGATCCAGTTCAGTGGTTTCATTAGAGGTGAAGCCTAGCAGACCATCCACCGGAGGCCACGCCCCTTAACTTTTAGCCTTAACAAACTCCAAGTGGATGAATTACAGAAAATATTCACCCACCATACAGTCGTGAGGGGGGAAATTAGCTAAAGAGGCCAAAAACCGTGTTCTGTTGCAGGCTGTAAACATGTTTATTTCTGCTGTAAAGATGACATGGGAATCTATGGGGACTGACTCACATTTGTGAGCCAGCCTCAAGTGGACATTACAGGAACTGCAGTTTTTGACACTTTTGCAAGGTGACGGCAGTTTTTCAGCCCCAGAGGCTGCTGTTTGAGGACTACCTGTATCCAAAATGAGCGAGGATAAATGGCAGACTTTTGCTGGCTCTTTAAGGGGTTGAAAGACTGGTGATGGACACTCGGACAGCCACTTCCTGGTTTACATTGGTGAGTTTATTGTCCTTTTGGTAAATGATAATAATAAAAATTGATCTAATGCTTTAGTGGGGAAAACAAGCAGAAAATTGCCTTGATTGGGGAGCCACTGGTAATCACTCAGTGTTGATCCTAGAGATCATCTTCCATCGGACAAATGCAGATATTTGTCATTTGTATATATACATGTACATATAGCATATATAGCATATAACATATTAATGTGAAATATCAAAATACAGCAACACACTTTGAACTGAGGAAATCTAAATCTTACTTTATTGTGGCTCTTGTGCACTTCCAAAAAAATGTTACCTCTACATCACAACACTGCTGTGGTAAAATTGATGGTTGCCATCTCATGTAAAAAAGAGCACATAATAGCTTTAAAACCTTCACTTTTCAGCCAAATGTGAGCCCGCAGGTCCTGCTGTCAGCTCTTTGTGGGGCGAAGTCAAATTGGCTGAAAAGTGCTCCCCGTCGTGCAGCTTTTACTGCACATAATGTGCGCCTGTATAATGGCACTGTAAGTCAGGCAAAACAGAAATAAAATACAGCCTGAATTATGGGTGAAAGTACTTTCCATCTGCAAATAGGTTTTCCATTAACTGTAACAACAAAAATATTGAGAGCAGTGAATCAGTGAGGAGCATCAGCAGCGTTCAGTAGCTTTAAGGACATCTCTCTTCATTTTTCTCTGCAGTTTTTCCAAGTGCAGCGTTTTAAAATGAAGCTCTAAAAGTAGTAAATGGATTTTGGAGAATGTCTTAAATGAAAGTAAAGTGAAAAGGAGCCATTTGACTGATTCTCTCTGTGCCTTCTGTGAATGAAATATGTGCTGAAATCTGTAATTAAAGAACAGGACAGAAGCAGAATTGTTGTTTGTGTGATTAAATAAACTCTGATTTCTGCCTCAGCGTTAGCGGCTGTGATGACCGGCATCATTAGATTCATGAATAAAACAGCATCAGCCCTCAGAGAAGCTTTTCATAAAGACTAAAAACATAATTAAAGCATCGTCAGACTGAGGTGGCAGGAAGCAGCCGAGAACTAACATGGCAGACACACGGCAGGTGAGCACCACCGGCTGAAGGCGGGGCTCCGGGCTGCAGAATAAATAAATCACATTTCAGTGAGTTTTATTTCATGGAGGCACCGAGCTGGATAATGAGTCGGTCCGGCAGGCTCGTTTAGCGCCTCAGTCTGAAGTCTGTCACAGCTCAGCGGCTGTTTCACACCGCTGCAGGTCACAGCGACTATACGGAGGAGAAATCAGGGGACGGCTTTTAAAGGAGGTTTCAGGACTCCTTCAAAAGTTCCCTCATTTCAATATGATGACAAAATGAAGGAGACAGGCTGTACCTTCAGCAGGAGGTTATTTTTTGGAGTTTGGCTTCTGATTTCACTGCTTAAATTAGTGCAGATCAGTCAGGACCATTAGTGTGGAGTGTATTCTTTTAGTTACATCAACCAGTTATCAAATTTTCACCCATATGGAAACTCTTGTAACATAAGAACTGTGGGGCCAAAATGCATGTGTGGGACTTCTGAACATGTTCTTGTTGAACAGAATAAGCTGGATCAGTTCAAATATCACTCAAGAAAATGTTTTGGGGGGCTTTGTCTATTATCAGTCATACCACAGCCACAATTGCTAAACCATGCTTCATGCCAGAACTACAGAAGTCTCCACACAAACTTTCTTCATCTTGTATCCAAATGAAATTTACATTTTTCCACTATTTTTCAGCAGCCACAGGCTAGAGCACTGCACCCTCAGTGCAACCATCAGCTGATTTTGGTTGGTGTTGAGATCAGCTGATCTGTCAGGATTAAGGTTGAGCTTGACTCTGTGCCCTGTCTGAGCTAATGTTATGCAGAATTAATGAAATCCAAACATATTTAGAGTGCACCGTCTGTTCTTAGAGCCACAATTCAGAGAGGAGACTGAACAAGATCCCTTTGGAAGAACAACAGAGGAGAGAAACATGACATTACACGGACTCTTCAGTTTTTTTTTTTCCTAGCTGCAGACAAAATTCTAGATTTTCCAGAATGCATGAACAATCTGTGGCAATATCGCTGTGAAAACTCTAAACTCTTTTTCAGGCTTGATTGTTACTAACAAGCCAATCTGCCGACGGCAAACTGTGACCTGACTTGTTGGAGACACTTCCCTGGAGGTCAATTACTTCCTCCTGTGTCTCTGCGTCAGACTCCAGAAAGAAGCTAAAAGGAGTTTTGGTGTCGTTCTGATCTGCTCAACATGAATAAAACATCAAAGCTGTTATCTTCACGCTGCACTCTGTGCTTTGCAGGTGAAGATTAGTCTGCAGCAGCCGCGGCTGATGAAGCCAAACGAGCAGAGCGTCTGCTGGCCCTCCAGGCCTCCCACAGTCAGACGCCCTCAAGGAAATAAAAACACGAAACTGGACAAATTAGTCGCAGTTACAGAGAGGAGGAGGAGGGGAAGGAAGGTAGAGCTGTGATTAGACAGCAGGTCCTTCTGCAGCATCTGCTCAGATTCAAACAAGGTCGAGGGTTCAAATCCCTGAAATCTAATCTAATCATGTCATGTTTCTGTGTTCTCTGCAGCTGCTTTGGCCTCATTCACGCTTTTGTTTTCACACATCAGATTGTTACTGAACCACACTGAGGATGGTTACAGGGAAAAAACACCTTACAGTGTTTGTTTGCAGGATGTTCACTGCTCACTTCTGAGTCCAGCAGAGGGAGGAAGGAAGAGCGAACACATTATCTGTAATACTGACATGTAAAAGTATTTTTAGACCAGTTTTTTTACTTAGTTTTCTCCAAACCCATTTACTGTCTCTGTTCTATCTGTATATAAAAGAGAAGATATGACAGATAGCTGCCCTCAAACATCACCAATGAACTTTTCCTCCATTTCTAATCGTTGGTGAGAATCCAGTTTATGAGAGAATCTCCACTGATGAGCTTATGGAACACAGCATCAAGTGGATTTTTACGTTTTAAATATTTTTACTGACACTGACATGTATTTGTATTTTCCTGGTGTGAATTTGCATTAGTATGTTTGCCTAGACTTCGTATGTAATTGTGCTGCTTTGCATTTGAACTGTAGAGTACCAACACCATGTTTCTTTGGAGCCAGAAGTTACCATATTCTGTATGGGTGCAATACAAAGACACAGACACCACAGGGACATTTCCAATAAAATTCAGTTGTGAGTTAATGTTTTATTCCAAGGAACGCTTTCTTACTTTGATCCCTGAAGACTCATCTTAACCTGCTGAAAACAGTATCTGTAAATTCTCTTTGTTAAACGGTTAAACGTCGGTCTTATGAGGCAGCTGTAGTTTAAAGAAAAAATTAACAAACACTGGATTTAAAAGTATTCAAGTTAAAGACATCATCCTCGTGTCGCCCACAGCAATAAAACTGAGGAGGAGGAGGATGAGGAAGAGGCTGTCAGGGTTTCATATTTTATTCAAACAGCAGAAGAAGAACAGACAAAAGCGCTTCATCCAGCTGCTGCGGTCAGGAGGTTTCTCAAAGATGGAGGAAGAAACAGGAGCTGAGCAGCTCGCAGCATTTAGTCTTTATCAGTCAACAGAGCTCAGATCCATCATCACCTTTCAACACACTGCACTCTCCTTCATATCTTCATATTTTCTGTTTTATTTGATAGTGAAGACACATTTATGGATGTTTTTTAAGGTCACAACTCTCATAGCCTGTATCAAATATATTTTCTTAAAGGTACACAATTATTTGTGGACTATCAATAAATCAGAGTATAAATCCCAGTTAGAAAATAGGTGTAGTAACACCTGGGCACTCTTTTTGGTGACGTGATTTTCCAAAGGTTTGTAGACTGTAACAGCGGCTCAAACGTTCTGGGTCACTTCTCAAAACTTGAACTGTTTTGAAAGCACATCAGTTTTTTATCTACTGTGATATAAAGTTTGTGTGAAACAACGATTACTGTAGTAATTAATCAGAAGTCATTCATGGTTTTACACAAAGGCACAGAGGCAGCCGTCACTCCAGCGTTCAAACAGTGCACCACTTTATTCAATGCAAGCCCGACATGTCAAAAGTCCAGTCGACCATTGGAGCGCCTTTTTTTTTCAATCGTTTCAAATTCTTCTGCAATGAGAAAAAAATAAATAAATCTGGGACTGAGTGAAGACTCATCAATTCTTCAAACTAACTAAATGTCTGCTGGTACAGAAACTGGCTTTTATGTCTTCTTTCTCACACACAAAAGTCATCAATATTAACATGTCGCTTTTTTTTTTTATCAAAGTGAAACCTTCAGGGTTAAAGATGAAGCCTGTGCTAAACGCTGCAGTTTCTCTAAAACTGGAGGCTCCAGCAGGGAGTCGGTCCCCACAGACTCCCAGGTTAAAATGTCCAACTTTACAGCAGAGATAAACATGTTTACAGCCTTAAAGCCTGACCTTAAGCATGTTAAGGCTTAAAACTGTAAAGTTAGGGAAGTTACTATTTTAAATTACAGGTGTCCCTGCTAGCTGTCTGCTAGGCTTCACCTCAGCTAACTGGACCTCTGGACTGTGTTGGTGCTGCTGGTGTGTTATCTGACAAATAATTTAGTTTACTGTGAGGGACAGAACATCCAAGAAGTCTTCAGTTTTGGGGAGTGAAAGTCTTCTCACTCACCAAAGTTAGCAGGTACATGTGTCTCGTCATTGCACCTGTACAGTTTATGAATGCAGCATGCTAACTGATCATTTAGCACTTAACCGTCTTTTTAAAATATCATTACTATTAGCTACCACCACCTTGTGCCACCTTCTGGCACATGGCAGTAGTAGCTTCAAAACAGGACGTCAAGAAACCAGTGATGGCTGCATCCACATGTTTTATACAGTCCATAAACTCTTCATCCTCAGATGGAGTTTCCTAGCAGAAAGTCTGTTTTCTTTCTCAGAGCAAGCCATGCCATTTGTCCTAATTCACACTAAAATACATGGTTGAGAGGGTCGGTTCAGTCTGAAATTGCTGAGGTGAAGGCTTGCAGACTGCTGTCTGCATTCACCTGTCATCCACAGAGTTTAATCATCAAGTTTAAGCCTTTATAACATTTAAAAGTACGAGTTATTAAAAAAAAAACTTCCTGTACAGTTGTTATGAAAGTTGAAACTATCCACTGAGACCAAACAGTTTTTTGCCTCAGGCTGTAAAGTTGGACATTTTAACATAGGACTCACTTTGGGAGCCTCAAATGGTCGTTAGAGGAACTGCAGCTTTTGTCATCTCTGTGTTAGATTTTTTTTTAGTTCCAGGGTCATCGCCAAGTTAGGTTCAGTAATTAGGTAATTAGGTAGCTGTAAATCACCAGTTACTCTAAGACTGAATGTAAAGGTTCCGCAGCTGCTTCTGCTTCACAGTTTTTTTCCTCTGTACTCTGACTTTATTTTGGAGGAGCAGTCTGAGATGTTTCCTTGTGGCTTCATCCTGTATGTGCAGCTTCACGCTCAGAAAGCTGGGAATTGTAGGCGAACACATTAGGATTCATGAGTGGTTTAAGGCACAAAGTGAATGATCACAAACTGAGATTTTTGTTATGCAGTCGGTCCATTTTTCCTGTAACTACACAGAGAAGTGGAACATTTGGGTCTTTGAGCGTGATGGGGAGGGGAGGATTTGAAGTCCCATCATGCATCACTGATGTTTGTACTTTACATGAATGTCACGCCGCCTCCCTCTCCTGTTTCTCGTCTCTGCTGAGGATAAATTCTCTACTTTTAGCAAACCAAATCAATACGCCACAGCAGTCCTTGAGAAGGTTTCACTTCTCTATGAAATGAACCTCACTCTGGAGATATCAGCCTGTGTGTGTGTGTGTGTGTGTGTGTGTGTGTGTGTGTGTGTGCTGCAACATGAATGGTTTTTATCAGAACTTTTCAGAGGATGTTGAACTTCCAAGGCCTTTGAAATGATCTTTTGTCAGTAGAAGAAAGGAGGAGGATGAAAGTTTCACTGATGATGCTGTTAAGGACACTCTAATTTTCTCTGATGTCCTTTTCAAACTTGGAATACACAATGAGCGAGAACATTGGGAGGTGAATAACACTGCTTATCTTGACAGCAAAGGTGCCGTACGAGAACATTGAGGGTGTTGAATGCGATGGAAATGGAAAGGTGTCAGGACTAAAACCCATATCATAAAGCTCATCTCGGTGCATGTTGCTCCCGGTACTGAGGGCCTTTTGGGAGGGAGATGACAGGGAGCTATAAAGAATCTGCTGCTAATGTCTTGGCATCACTCTGAGGCAGCCAGCCCAAACTTCAGACTGCAGCAGCCCACTTAGAAATCTGAAAATCTTCTGCAGCCCACCCAAACCTTTTAATCACTACTCTGATCATCACACGAGCACAAAATTAGACAAAACACAAAATTCCTTTGTGTTTTCATTAATTCATTTTGATCTTCTTATGACTGTTTACTCAGCCACTGCTCCAGTTTAAATCTACCAGCTAATGAGTTCAGGATTTAAAAAAAAAAAAGGCTGTGGTTTTGTTTCATTAGATCAGTTTCTTTTTAAAAGTGTAAGTCTTTCACAATAATTTTAAACTAAACTGTAAAACCTTCATCAAAAATAAATTTAAGATTTTAAGAGATAAATCAATTTATCCTATCCAATTAAACCATCAGGATTATCAATTCATTCCCCCTACGTGAGTGCATCTTATCCTCCTAACTTTATCCTACAGGACTGAGTTATATAAAAGTCTGACTTTTAAAGTTATACATTTATATTTCTTTAAAAATTATTTGACTTGACATGAGAATTAAGTTCGTTTCACTAAAAGAAGTTGAGTTTATATATCGTAAGTGACCTGGCGCAGCCTACATGCAGTACCTTTGTGGCCCAGCAGGAGGCTGCAGCCCACACTATGGCAGTCACTGCTCTAAGTGTTTTCTGTTATGTAGATGTAAAAAGCTGAATATTTCCCAGATGCCAGACACATTTTGGCCTAATCAAGGCTACTTTTGTCACTTAATTTGACAACGTGATGATAACGTTATTAAGCAAGGCTGACGATGGATAGTTAGGAAATTTCAACCTCTGGAGCTTCGATGAGTAACCTGACCGTATTTATCCAAAACACTACTTTGCTGCGTGAGATGGCTTGCAGTTTATTTGTGTTAGTAGCAGGGCTGTAACCAGGATTTAGAAATTAGTAAGGCCCAGAATTTTTTCTCTTAATGCATGTTTATTTATTTAACGTTTAGCAGTTGTGCTCCAATGACCAGTAGAAAGGGCTGCACCTCTGAAGAGACTAGATCCCAGAGCTGCACTGCAATCAAGACTGAAGGCTGTAAAGGACTTTATTTTGTACAGATG
>VUQS01076784.1:64042-84695 GCA_015108495.1 Heterochromis multidens
TATTTAAGAAAAAAAAAAAATTTTTTAATTTAAAAAAAAAAAAAAAAAAAAAAAAAAACGTAGAAATCAAATATCAGAAATACCAGCCAAGTTTTTTTCTTTCTTTCAGAAACACAAAGCATAAACAGGTTTTCCTGAAGTTTGTTATGTGTGGTTATTTATTTAATCGTTTACGCTCGACAGCTCAGATCAGCTGGTTGTTGTTTGTGGCGTTCTAAACACGTGTTGCCAACAGGGAAATTGCAGAGTGCCCTCTGGTGGACAAACTATGCAACATCAACACCTGTAACATGGTTGAATGGTGTTCTTCCCATCTCTTCCTTCATGTCAGTACCGATAAATCGGCAAATAGCTCATATATGCCAATAATATCGGCCCACTAATAAATCGCTCTTTTAGCCTTTTGCCAATTTCTCACATTTTTTGACATCTTGTCTGATAATTGTGATTTTTATATCTCATAAATTTTACTTTTTTCCAAAATTTTTAGCCCATGTTTAATATTTTTTGTTCATTTGACTTTCAACTAATATTTGACGTTTTATCTGCTAATTTTAGCTCTTTGTTTTCTTTGTTTTTTTCATTTTTTTTACTCTATCTGCTATTTGTGTCTTTTCATCTCGTTATTTTGACTTCTTATCTTACTACTTTTTATCATATTTTTTGATTATTTAACTTTATTTTAACTTTTACCCCAATTTATATTTATTTTTCTTTCAGTATCACAAATACATCTGACGGTTAAATCTGATGGTGTTTTATTTGCTTCTTTCTGATGATGTTCATCTTCTTCCTCTAATCAGCATCCTGATGATTAACTCTCACAAACAAACAGGTGGAGTTCATCAGGCTGAAGCGAGCAGTGTTTATCAGCTTTGTTCGGCTCATAGAGTCAGTCTTAGAGTCTTACGATGAGGAAATGTTTCTGGATTAGATCAAATTTATCTGAAATTAGTTTGATGTCACTCATTCATCACTGATAAGCAGTCAATCAGTCGTAAAGCTGTGTTACATCTTATTTTTGCAGGTCACACGTTCAGCATCAGTGAATGTTTGTGATCTGTAATATGATTATTTGCTGCCTCAGTTTCTGCTGCTCCAGTACAACTCTGCTTCTTTTTGAAGGCTTAAACAGCATCTGTTTATTTTAAAGTCTTTGGAGCAGACATGGAAATTGGCCTTGGATGAAAAACCTGAAGAGGATTTCAATTTCAGACATTATTAAATTCATTCAAACTCTGCCTTTAAATGTGCTGTTGTTACCTTTGCTGATGACTTTAAGGACTTCTTCCAAACTTGCCTGTTAGTCTTTTATTTTCTTGCTCTTTGAATCTGAGGGTTACTTTTCCCAGTTGGAGGCTCACATCTCTCCGTCTCTCCCTCGGCTGCTGAGCTTCGGGGTTGGCTGTTACTGTGGCCAGCAGCGGCCATTTTTGGGACTCGGGGAGGTTTGCAAACAGTAATTACAGGCCATTACACAGCTCCTCAAAGCCCACTCGGCAGCGCTCATGCCGGCACACAGGCGGGAATCTGCAGCCGGAATCTCAAAGGAAATGTGGATTATTCAAGTTTGCAGCACATTTCTGAGCCATGCAGGCCTGTTATTATCAGACTGTGTGTGTGTGTGTGTGTGTGTGTGTGGAGCATCGGTAAACTTCCAGTCTGCTCTATAGGTCTTGCAGATAAAAAATGACCATAAATAAGTCGCCTTGTGACATTTCATTAACTGATCATCTGTGAAACTTTAAAGGGCAAAACTGATTCGGGATCAGCAAGGAGTTTGTCCCAGGATTAAAAACACCAGCAGGATTCAGCCTTAGAGGGACACTCTGACATTTTAGGAAGTGTTTGCTGTTTTCTCCAGAGAAGATGGTGGACCATCTTCTGCTCTTCATTATTTTCTGTCATACATCTCCTGTTCCGGTGGTGGATACTCAAATTAAACGTGGCCAGAGTTTCAAATAATGAGGTCAGTGTACGAGTAATCCCAAAAGCTCAGACTGCAGACTGCTCTAAAATACTCAGTATCGTGTAGTTTTGATAGGGGAGGGGATATCCCTAATATGGTCATGTCAAGAACAGAGGCCACACCCACCTGATGTTAAAACTTTCTGTTTGAGAGGGGCAGCAAATAAGAAGAACGTTAGATTAAAGAGAAGGAGCTAAAAGGGCTTGTTTCAGACAGAGGATGAACTGAGGGGCTGCAGAAGCCCTGGTATAAGATAAATAAGGATTATTTTGAACTATGAGTCATGCAAAGCTGCTCTAGTAGAGTCCAAGAATAAAAACATGGAACTGGAAATGAGCAGAATAGGTCAGTGTCAACCAAAACATCTTGTGCCCTGAATTATGATGATTTCTATTTTGATGAGTTTCTTTTTAATTTAACTTCACAAGCAAGCAATAAATAAAATATATCTTGGTCCAGATATGTGCTTGCTGCACCAGGGTTCCCCCAAATTAGCTGTTGCCTCACAGAAGCGCCTCCCACCTGCTTTTCAAACCTTCTGGGGTTTATTTTGACCTGGGCACTCTAAAATCTGATAGGTTCTGTTATATTAGCTTTTCTTTGATTTCTAACTCCATCAGCCGGTTTCCCCGTCATGGATTAGGCCTACCACCAGACTGAAAAGAAAATTCAGTGAAGATCTTCATTGAAAACAGTTTTTAGTCCACGACGAGGCTTAATTCATGTCTGGTAACCTGAGCCATAGTGTTAATATCAGTTTATCCATGTAAATGGCAATCGAGATTTTTTTTTTAAATTATATTTTTTAATTGTGGTCACTCTGCACCCCTTTTTTCTTGTTTTTGCTGCTTTTGGGATATCACCTTCAGTATGAAACACCTCTGTAAACATTCTCATGACCCTCAAACAGCTCATATTAGCGTGAAACTTTATGCCCTCCCATTCGTCCAATCCACACAGTTGCTGATCATGGTTTTTTAGTACTGATGAGCTTCCCTGTATATAGTCTGTGACCAAAAGTCAGTCATTTGGATGCTTGAATCTGACTAATCTTTTTCTCTTATGTCTTTGAAGAACCAAATAATCTGGATAAGCACTGTCAGGAGTGCTTGATCCTGGATCATTTTGTTCATCTTAGATCTGCAAACTGGTTTACTGGGTTGCAACATGGTTTTAATGGTTAGTTTACACAATCAGTTCAGTTTTATTTGTACAGCACCAATTCACAATAACAGATGTAACCGGACACGCTAGATTGAAAAGTAAAGACCTAGAAAGAAACCCAGTGATTCCCTGTGAGTGAGCTTTTTTCCTCCTGAACCTTTTCTGTGAGTCAGACCCACATAATGATGACGAGGAGGACTCCTGTAATTGTGAGCAGATCCTCAGGCAGGTGAAGATGAAAAGTGACTTCTGCTTTGTGCATTAATGATGATACCACCCACCAGTTTTCTTCCCTCTGAGGAGAGCAGATTTCTTAGCTCTGAGTCCATCTGTTATTTCCCCGGTGTAAACACTCACCTGTAGTCCAGGTGTCTGCTCGGGCTGATAAACAATCATCTCTGTCATGTCCATATTTTCCCTGCAGCTCAACTCACCGTCTGCTCTCATTGTTCATAAACTCATAAACTTGTCTGGGCTGAGCGTGTGATCAGAGCGAGGATGTCGGGATTTACCAGCAGCACTCGTGGAGGTGCCGCAGGTGTGATTCACCTTATTGATCCACCTGCCTGTCGTCTGTCTCCGTATTTACCTCGCTGCCTTTGTTTGTGTCTCTGCTGTAGATCTGTCAGAGAAGAAGAGCGACCTGAGGGTCTGTGATGACTCCACCTGCCGGTTCGGCGGCACCTGCAGAGACGACGACGCTCAGCTCAAGTGCGTCTGCCGGTTCCAGGTAGATGACATAATTTTTTCTTTCTTTCTGTTTTTTTTGTGTGTTTGTTTGTTTGTTTTATGTTATTGGAGATAAAACAGTCACCTGGTTGCCAATGACGTGTTTAGAGTTAGAGTTGGGTCACACACACCCCTTAAGTGTTTCATTGGTGGATGTTAAGGTGCATATTAAGGTTCCTGCACTTTTTCTGAAAGCTGGAAATTACATGGGAAATAGGTGCAGTGATTTACTGAAACATGTGCAAACATACATGGAAATACAGTATATAAGGCCAAAAAAGAGTAAGTACAATTCTAACGAGCTTGAAAGTCAATATTTGTATGACCACCTTTATTCTTAAGCACAGCCTGAACTCTTTAAGAAGTCTTCAGGAATATTTCTCCAGACTTCTTGAAGGACATTTAAAGCTCTTCTTTGGATGTTGGCTGCCTTTTGTTCCATGACAGACCCTCCACTGTGTTTTACAGATGGATGTAGACACTGAATCTTGTACCTCTCCTGACCTCCTCCAAACATACTGATGATGATTTGAACCAGAAATTTCAAATTTGGATTCATCACTCCATCAGACCTGTTGCCACTGATTTTCAATCCATTTCTTGTGTAACGTGGCACCTCAGCCTTTTCTCCCTGTTTCCCTTCCTTAAGAATGGCTTCTTGACAGCAACCCTTTCACTGAGACCATTTCTGATGAGGCTTCAGTGAACAGTAGATGATCAGCTGAAGGTCCAGATGCATCTCTCAGGTCCTGTGTCAGGTCTTTGCTGGATTTTGTTCTATTTCTTAAAGACATGACTTTCAGATCCTGTTCATCTGCTGTAGATAGTTTTTAGGCCTCACACTTCTTCTTTTGTCCTCCACTTGTCCAGATTTCTCAGATTTTTTTAAGGACACACTGCACACCATGCTGAGATATGCCAAGTTTTTGACTAACAGCTCTCCTGAACATTGTTTTTTGTACCTGAAGAAGGTCGTTAAGACCGAAATGTTGTCAAACGAATTAAAAAGATGGTAAGCGAGACAGTGTGAGGAGGTTATTCTATTTTTTAGCTCTCCAGAGGCAAAATGTAAAGAAATGAGGAGCAGCGCAAGACTTTAGCACAGTACTGTACTGTGGTAAAAGGAGATATTTTTTTTTTCTTCTTTTGGTTACTGTCTCCCCTCTAACGTCAAAATGAGGTTTGACCAAACGTGGAAACCCCAGCATGACGGTGATAGATGTAAAAATATTTCAGTAAAACGTGTTTTGTTTATTTCCTCAGACCGATGCACACTACAGCATACTGTCGCTGCTGCTCTTCTTATCGGGATCCCCCTCAAACACAAACTTCACTGAGAGACCCAGACTGAAGGAGGCCGGTGAGCAGCTGCTGTTCACGATACTTTAACCCTCGAGAGAGTCAAATGTTTTACAGACTAATAAATGACATAACTCGGTCACTTTAATTACACAGGATTCTTTTTTGTTAACGGCTCTGTTTGTCTTGCTCATACTGATGCTGTTCCCTTTATCTGTGACAGATATATTAAAAGATTCTAATGTCTTTAATTCTGGTTTTCAATCATTTTTATGCAGATTGGAGTTAAAAACACAAACTGTGCAAACACATGTTTTTAGACGATCCTTGTCGGTTATTACTTTCAGAACAGTTGTTTGATGTTTCAGTGAATTATACTGGAATCATTTTAACACTAAAATCTAAATGAACGTTGATCAATGTTGATAACGGCCTCCAGTGAAGTCCTCACAGTCAATCTGTGTTTACTTCCACGTGTCTGTTTCAGACTGAATCTGAACAAACGTCTGGTTTGGAGATGTGAAGATTTCAGGGATTTTGTACAGAAACACTCAAACTCAACTTCTGCAACAGGAAATCTGTTAACTGTGGTTCACTGCAGAACATCAGTGTAGTGATTAAAATATTACAAATCAATTCAAATCAAAGCTCATAAAGTTAAAAATGGACTCGTGTTTCCACATAACTTTCTGGTGTCCAGAACAATTATAGGGGGAAAACTATAAAAAGTTATATTAGAAGAAGGTTGATAAATTCATGGTAAGAAACATTTTCATGAAATATCACAACAGCGCATAGAAAAATATGACTGCTCGGTCACTTGAATGTTAAAAATCATACGACTTCATGTTGATCTCAGTCTCTGTAACTTGTGTCTGCAGAACCAGAGGACAAGTTTGACTGGGCTAAATATCTGATGGAGGGCGAGGATATAGACATCGGGCCGTATCCAGACACACCTGTGAGTGACCAAACCCACTTTTATTGAATGGAGAGCTGCTTCTGTAGACCAACCCTGAAGTTAGCATTGCTCTGATTCACTGTGCAAAATCCAGATGGGACTTTTCCACAGGCTTTTGGATTACTGTAGAAAAATAAGGATTGTGGCAAATAAAAGTTTATGAAAAGTTTTGTTCTGCAAGATAATCTCCACAAACAGATGCTACCTTTCTTTATTTCATTTAAGTGAAATGCCAGTGTAAGGCTACAAAAAGGACTACATCACAGTCACACAACTTTAACATCATCATCACTAAGTGTTCTGATGTTGAATGTCCCCGATAATGTCACTGACGTGGGGTATTTACTGATGTAATTTAAGAAAGCTGCTGGGCTCAAGACGAGGGAACCAGTAGAACTAAATTCAGACTAATTTCTGGGTTTGAGGACTTACAAACCCACAAAAACTCCAACAGAGCTGGGATACTGTATAAATAAAAACTACAGTGATCTGCAGATCTCATAAACTCATTTTATTCACAATAAAACATAGAAAACATATCAGATGTTTAAAAAGGAGTAAATGAACCATTTACAGAAAAATATGAGCTCATTTTGAATGTGATGGCAGCAACACATTTGTAAAAGTTGGGAAGGAGCATCTCAAAGATGCTCTTTTTATACCCAGTCATGTTCCTGACCTGCTGCCAGTTAACCTTTAAATGTTCCTCCCGCTGTTTCTCTTTAGTACCACTTACTTTTCCAGACTCTTGTTGCTCCGTGCCAACTTTTAGAGACGTGTTGCTGCCATCAAATTCAAAATTAGCTCAATTTTTCTTTTTAGAAGGGTAAAATGTCTCAGTTTAAACATCTGACATGTTTTCTGTGTTCTACTGTGAAGAAAATATGGCTTCATGAGATTTGCAAATCCAAATCCAATTTATTTATATTTTACAGCGTGTGCCAGCTTTTGTGTAACTGGGTGTGTATTCTACTGAGCACAGTACCTACAGATGCAGTACATGAAAGTTGTGCCCATCAGTGTTTCCTGTTTCGTAGGAGTGGTCAGAGGAGGAGAGCGAGGATGACGACAGTCAGGAGCCAATCAGCAGGGAGGACTCTGGGATCCAGTTGGACAGAACGCCTCAGGAGGACCAGGACAACACCAACAAGACTGTTCCAGTCACGTGGACAGGTGCTCACAGTTGCTCAGCTGGGTATAAGAGTTGAGTGTTTCCAGCTGAGACTGAAGCAGCTACTCAGACACAGAGATGAGCATGCAGCCAGCAGATGTGCAGAGCCAGTAATCACGCACCAAGTAGAGGACTCTACGAGGGCCGTGGATGCTAATCTCTGAATGAGCCGACTTTTTTTGTATCATAAAACGATTTTATCCACTTGCTGAGACGTGCAGCTCTCTACAGCAAACGCTCTCCCTCTCAGTCGACGTAGAGTCACCAAACGAGAGGCAGTAACGTCCGCTTTATTTTCTCTTCAGTCACAAAAGCTGAACAGAAAACGTTGCATCCTTTTGACATCACTACCCAGACTGCACTGCAGCGTAAACAACAATGGCAGCAGGGTGTTTTTAAATATCAGATTTAAACTTTGGATGTTAACATTTTTACATTTTAAGGTCATTTTCTGTGTTCCTTCCCAGTGGGGGAGCCTGACGCTCGGGCCTGGCTGGAACAGCACGTGGTGACCCCATACTGGGTGCCTCATGCACCGCGTTTTCCTCACAGCCTGCATTTACACTCCAACTTACTCAATGTTTGGTAAGACCAGCCTGACTTATTGTTAAAAATTAATTTACAGTGTATAAAAATTCATTTCATACAACACCTTTCAGAGGAAGAAATGGTTATAAAGTCCTAATTGTAGGGAAGAATATTTAGAGAACCGGTTTGAGAAGGAGCCAGCTGCCCAGGATGCCTCCTGGACACCTGCAAGGTGATGTGCTCTCCTCCTGGGAGACTGCTCGGGGCAGACCCAGGACACACTGGAGAGGTTACGTCTCTGTGTGGCCCCCCGGAAGAACTGGAGGAGGAGGCTGGGAGTGGGAGTGGGAGGTCTGGGTGTTGATGAATGGATGGAAGTTGCAGTTGGAGGAGAAATATTGTTTGAAATGTTTTGAGAATAAAGTTATACTTATTCTAAGAAAAGCTTCAGAATAGATTCATAATTTAATAATTTAAAATGCTCCACTCGACTAACGAGACCTTTACGTTGATATATTTGTTCGTTGCAGCGGTTTAAAGTCTTGAGGTGCTGATGTGTTGTGTTTCTGTCCTGTCAGGGATCAGCATTTGTATAACACGGACCCGCTTTATCTGCCAGAAGAAAAGGCCTTTGTCACAGAGACTCAAGTAATACGAGAGACACTGTGGTAAGAGAGAATGATGCTCATCTCCTGTTTTCTTCAGTTTTCCTATCCTGCAGGTCACCAAACATTTGGATCATTTTCGGGTTAAGGAGAAAAACGAGGGTCATGTTGAGCTGTGTGAGTTTCTTCTTGCAGGCTTCTCTCTGGGGTTAAGAAACACTTCATATTCCAGCACCATGATGGAAAAGTGTCAGTAAGAAATAATGTGGTGGTAACTCATCTGACCAGCGTAAGTTCAGGTCTGACAGACGTTAATAAGCGTGTGCTCTGTTAGCTGTGGTGAAACGGTCTTTTCTTCCTCTGTGCTGCAGAACTGCCTGCGCTCGGTGCTCGAGCATATCGCCATCTACGGTCAGGCCGTGTTCAGGCTGCAGAGATTCATTGACGAGGTGACGGGCTACAGCTCAGAGCCGGGCCCGCCGGGCTCCTCGTCTTCCTATGGCTCCAAGAAGGGCTCCGAGCCTCCCTTCAGGACCTACCAGGCCTTTGTGTGGGCGCTCAACAAGTACTTCACGAGCTTCAAAGAGGAGCTGACCACAATTGAGAGAGCACTCATTTGCAATGGCAAGTCCAAGTTTGTTTTAGGGAGGTGGGATCACTGGGACTTCCTGATAAATACTATTCTCTGCATGCAGGAAGCCTCACTGATGGCTTAGCGGTTTTCAAACTGCAGAGGTGAAGTAATGTTGGATTTATAGTTCTGTATTAAATCTGTGTGGTACTTTTATCAGCCTGAACATGTCCACACCTTTTTTCTCCCCAGTGTTTGATTCCTGATATTCGTCATCGTTTTAATGAGTTGTGTCTGTTTTTTGCAGATGAGACGGTGACCCTGTCTGCAGTTCTGGAGCGACTCAGCCCTCACCTGGCTCAGATCAAAGTGCTGCACAGAGTCTTCTGCACGGGCGTTGCTGAAGTCCCGCCTGCCACCCCGAACGTAGTGCGGGCGTCTCACCTGCTCAACACCCTCTACAAGGCGATCATCGAGTATGACAGCGTCGGCGAAGCGTCGGAGCACGCTGTGAGCGATCGCTTCAGGAAACTCTAACATGATGTAGATTTTATGGAAGGAAACAAATGTGTCTGTGCGCTTTCTCTTTCTCTGCCAGGTGGCACTGTTATTCTCTCTGTGGACAGAGACGGTCCGACCATATTTAGAGATCGTGGATGAATGGATCGTTCATGGCCATCTGTTTGACCCTGCCAAAGAATTCATCATCCAAAGGTATGCTGCAGAGATTGTTCAACAGAAATCATATTTGTAATGCAACATTAGCAACATTTTATCGGCTGAGTTTCTTCCTTCTGTTGCCCAGAAACAAAGATGTCCCGGTGAATCACAGGGACTTCTGGTACGCCACCTACACACTGTACAGTGTGTCGGAGACGGTGGACAGCGAGGAGAAGCTGAACGATGCAGCCAGCGGGAGCTCCGGGGGGGATCAGGGTTCCAGCGGCAGGCAGCTCACCATGGTGTCCTTCCTCAAACCGGTGCTCAAGCAAATCATCATGGCCGGGAAGTCCATGCAGCTACTCAAAAATCTGGACTGCAAGGAGGCCGAGAAATCAGAGAGAGCCTCCAGAGGTCAGTGTTTGCCTGTGCAGGTGCTGCTTTTCTCCATCTGTGCCTGTTTGCATTGTTTCAATAAATGAAGGCGTGGCACTCGCCCGTTTTAAGATTTTGGGGTATTCAGTCACCAGTCAAACCTGATTAAAAACATTTCCCCAAAAATAAGGTTTTATACGCTTTTGTTCTCCTGCAGGTTCTCCTACCACCATCTTTGGTGTGTCAGAATCCTCCCATAGATTTAAATCCAGGATTTGTTGAGTGTCATGTCTCTGGTGGTTATTTTACCTTATTCACCTGCATGGATGTTTGCTTGTAGATGCAGAGAGGAAGAGTTTGTACACACTGTTTCTGGAGTCGGTGCAGTCGCGCCTCTGCAGCCGAGAGGAATCTCCGACAGACGCAGTGACGGAGCAGCAGGCCACCAGGAGGAGTCTGATAAAGATGCAGTCCATCATAGCACAGCACCTGGAGATCGATGATGTCCATGACCCGCTGTTGGCCATCAACTTTGCCAGGTAACACCAAAGTTGTTTTACAAGCAGGTCTCGTCACTGGGCAGTTATGTTGGCAAAGCTCAGGGCAGTTCTGGTGAAGCCTAAACCGGATAAATGAGGACAGAGCCTCAACATCAAATACAACTGTATGCAGAACTGCACGTACAGAGTCACATGACCAAAAACAACTTCAGATGTTTGGTGACTTTATCCACAAATTATTTAAAAAATAAACTTTGGTTAACAATCCTTTGAAAACAAAAAAAAAGTCCAGTGAGGAACAACAAAGACAACCCATGAAGAACCAAAGTGTCTCTCTGAGCTGTTAACATGTTTGAGGAGAGGATAGCTCAGGGCTGCGATTTTATCATTAGCTCCTAATTTGAGAAACAAATTGTTGTGTAATATTTTCTATTTGGCAGCTGTTTGTTTTAAAAGCTCTGGGCTGATATAAGATGATTTCAGAAGGATGATATTTATTTATCTCACAGATTTCAGGATAAATCCACACAGTTTGAGTGTGAGTGAGCTCTGTTCTGCCCTACTCTTCCTCAGGCTGTACTTGGAGCAGAGGGACTTCCAGGAGCGTTTTTCTGGAGGGGATTTCAACGTGGACCGCTCATCTCAGTCTGTCACCTGCCAGACGTTTGAGCTCACGCTGCGTTCCTGCCTCTACCCGCACATCGAGAGGAGGTACATCGAGTGCTGTGGAAACCTGATGAAGACTCTGAAAAAAGACTACAAGTAAGCATCACTCTTCAGCGTTCTTTTGTTTTTTTGTGATGAGGAAATGGAAAGCGTTTGAGCTCCGTGACGTCTCCGCAGGCTGCTGGAATACCTCCAGGCTATGAGGAACTACTTCCTGCTGGAAGCTGGAGACACCATGTACGATTTTTACACGGCCATCTTTGACAAGGTGCAGGAGAGGGAGAGCTGGCAGCAGCCGTCTTTTCTGAACGTGCAGCTGCAGGAGGCGGTCGGACAGCGCTACCCGGAGGATAGCAGCAGGTACTGCACACCTTTGTTTAGATGAATTATTAAAACTATGACAGGTACTTATTCCTGGCAGTATTTCCTCCATCATTTCTTGTTTAAAAGGTTGTCGGTGTTTTTGGAGCCCATCGACCCTTCCAGGAAAAAACACCCTGTGAATAATCTGGAAGTCCTCACCCTGAGTTACAAGGTGAACGCTGTGATTGGATGGGTTTGATTATTGTTGGTGCTCCTTTGAATCTGTCACGCTGACGTTTCCTGGTTTGTCTTTGCACAGGTTCCCTGGCCCGTGGACATCGTGATCAGCTCTGAGTGTCAGAAGATCTACAACCAAGTGTTCCTCCTCCTGCTGCAGATCAAATGGGCCAAGTATAGTCTGGACACGCTTCGATTCAGCGGTATGAGCTTCAGTTAAAGCTAGAATTACAGTTTGTTCAGAAAAGAGGCCTGACTCCTGGGGCTCCGGGAAACTGACAGGAACGTTTCTCACATTTTCAGGCATTTTATAAACCAAACAAATGAATTAATAAAATAAGAATGTGTTAGTAATTTGCCAACTCTAATAAATATTTGTTTTCTCGTAGACTTTACAGACCTCACTAAGAAACTGGAGGGTGCTGTGGCTGAGGAAGTGATGGTCAGAGAGCCTGTAAACCAGCAGATCCACAGAATGTGTCTGCTGAGGGTCAAACTCATGCACTTCGTCAACAGCCTTCACAACTACATCATGACGAGGGTGAGACGAGCCACACAGTCATGGCCCAGAAAAACACGTCGTTTACCCCTCGCGCGTTGTTGTAGGATCGACAGATTCATGCTAGGAAACGTTTTATATGATTAAAAACATCACAGAAATGTACGTAACTGAGCTGGTGGAAGCACGGCTGTTTTTATTTCTAAAGTCAGACTGCTGATCCCTCATGATGATTTAACAGGCCTTTTGTCACAGCAGAGCGAGCACAGCTCAAACTAATTATGTGACAGTGAGCCAGGATGCCCAGTAACAGCACCCACAAAGCTGATGAGTATAGTTATTTTTATTCCTGACTCGACCTACATGAGCATAAAAAAACAACCGCAACTTGTTAAATACAGCCGTACATAAACTTCTGCACAGCAAAGCCTCGAGATCTAAACAAACATTCACTTATATGAACCCCGATGATACGACTGTGATCTTAAAACTCTTCCTGTCATATTTACACCTGTTCTTTTGGTCCCATCGAGGGTTACTGATGTTTAAAAATCTGCACATTATAAATTCACTGATTGTGATATTCTTTAAATTACCCAAAATATAATTGAACTTCTTTAATAAAGTTCCTGTGGCATATAAAAACAAACATATGAGAGAATAATAATCAATCAATAATCTCAAGTTTAATGTCTATGAAAGACTGTTTATAAAACCAGACTGTCAGACTGAAACGTGGCTGCTTCTCTGAACTCTGAATCTTAATCTGCTTTGTTGTCTCTGCAGATTCTGCACAGCACAGGACTCGAGTTTCAGCACCAAGTACAGGAAGCCAAGGACTTGGACCAGCTCATCAAGATCCATTACAGATACCTGGCCACGATCCACGACCGCTGCCTGCTGAGGGAGAAGGTAAACAGCTCGCAGGCATTTAAGACAGCGCTGTCAATCCTAGTTTGACCACTGACACTAATAACCTATAAAGTAGAAGTTCCCTTTTGTTTTAGCATACACAAGATTAAATAGATTCAACGATCCTTTTCTAAACATGATGAGCAGCCTGAGATGTTCAGTTTCATCGTTGTCTCAGTTTTCCGGCATTCATTAGAAAGAAAAGCTGCTGGACTGTCAGCACAGCTCTGTAGACTGGACCACACTTACTTTGGTGTGGACATGAGTAAATCTCTGTCAGTAAACTGACATTAATTCAGAGATGTGGATCTGATGGTGAGATCCAGTCTTAAGGACAGTGATTCTTCCTGTTTCCAGGAAAATTTCTGCCCATCTTTGCAGTTTGTGCAAAGAAACGTCGTCCTGTGTGCTGGACTAGAACCTTCAGTGGACTGTATGTTTGAAATCCCCGACTTGAGATCTGATTAGGCGTGTTAACCTGACTTCAGGGGTGTATCCACAGGGGAGGGGACCAGAGAACGGACTCATCAGATTAATATGCATCACTCACCTTTTTAAACATCTCGTCCTGTGGTTCCTGCTCAGACTCACACGTGTTTCTGACTGATGTGTTTTCTCAGGTCAGTTTTGTGAAGGAGGCGATAATGAAGGTTCTCAATCTCGTCCTCATCTTCTCGGACCGATGGCAAGCTGGATTTGGAGCCTGGAAGTAAGAGCTCGTAATGACCTGAGCTGTAATGTGTGTGGTTGTAATGTGACGTTGACGGTACACACTCCATGTACTGTGTTTTTGCTGCAGTTACAGAGATGATACACCCGCTCTGCTGCAAACAGCTTCCTTTGCAGCTAAATGTTGTTTTTTTTTCTATTTCAGGATCGAGTCCATCGATAAAATGGAGTCGGATTTCAAAAACTGTCACATGTTCCTCGTGACAATCCTTAATAAGGCGGTGTGTCGGGGCTCCTTCCCTCACCGTGAGTCAATCCTCCGGCTGATTTCATATGGAGTAATTTTGTATGGTGGTCCAAAGGTGCAAAACATTTCAAATAGCATTTCACTTCATGGAAAATTTAAATTTAAAATCTGTCAGTGCTTTTTGCTCGAGGCCCTCAGAATCAGCTGATTTCTTTGTACAATAACTTCAGCATATTTAGAAAATGGGTGTAAGTGGGTGTAAAGTTTGTTCTCTTGCAGTTTCTAACGGAGATTAAATGAGTTTTTCAGCCCTGAAACTTTCATGTGGAGATCTGCTGGACTTACAAAGTTATGAGGGCTCAGGTGTATGTGGTTTTTCTAACGGCCAATAAGGGCTGAGCCATGGTTTTTCGGTTCAGAGTCCACTCTCCTGCACGATCTCACTGCCATGTTAGAAACTCAGACGCCACGTGTCGGTCTGCAGGGGTCATTTGATCCTACGAGGTCGATTCAGAATTTAATAGGAAGTGAAACTAATAAATGAGATCATATGATCTCTGTGATAAAGAGATCATATGATCTCATCATAAATCATAAATTTTACCAAAAAAACCAAAACCTTTTCAGTAAGTGAAATGTCTGTTTGGCACCTCAGGGCCACCGTAGTTTTCTGGGTTGTACACCCTGTGAACAGAGAGGAGTAATGAGGAAGTGATGAACTCTGTCTTTCTCGTTGTGTTTGTGCAGTGGAGTCTCTGGCCCTCTCTCTGATGGCAGGATTTGAGCAGTGCTGAGGAACCGCGGACTGAGCGTGCTCTTCATCCTTCATGATGTCATCGTGTGGCTGGCTGCTTGTCAACAAACATCAGCTTCTGTATTTAAAAAATTTGAATTTTTGTATTTTTTATGAGTGTAATGTTAATGTGTGTGTGATAAGGCAGAATAAATATCACATGGTGATGTAGATGCACGCTGTGATTTGACTCATTCAGTTTACATTTAGAATTGCTTGATATTAAATATTAGCACTGATCAGTTCACTGCACTAACAGGTAAACGTACAAACTGAGAAGGTCTCAAAAGGTCCTGGATCATAGAAGAATGGGGAGGGTTGCATCAGGAAGGGCATACAGCATAAAATATTTGTCAAATCAAATATGCGGACCAAAATAATTCCACACAGTTTGGCTGAGGCCCAGATGGAGACATGAAACCACCAACCCATCTACAACTCAAACATCACTAACAGCACAACGTTTGCAGATGATCTGACGGTCATCAGGCTCAACAACGAGGCTGCACACAGAGAGCAGGTTCACAGTAATCTGGCTTTGAACATCACAAAGACCACAGACATTACTGCAGACTTCAGAACTAACAGGAAAACCACACGTATCGTAAGTAACGTTTATTTATAGACATAAAGGCACAAAGCGCTGTATAAGAAAACAACATTAGGAATAATCACAATAAAATAGAAAATTAAAAGTTTATAGCAATTCAAAACCATTTTAAAACTGAATAAAAGCTAACAAAAGAATCTCAACAGGAGGTTAAACAGAAAAGTTTTCAACTGCTCTTTAAAGGAATTCACAGTCAGCAGCGTGTGATCACAGAGGTCATGGAGAGAGAGGTCAGGGTCAGGGTCAGCCTCTCCAGGGACACCTCAGCAGCTGCTGCTCAGGCACAACCTCACCTTTATTTCCTCAGGAGAACCAGCGTTCCCCCAAAAGCTGCTTGTCAGCTTTTACAGATACACTACTGAGCATGCTCACAGAGCATGGGACAGCTGTGACGGTAGTTGCACCAAAGCTGACAGAAAGGCCCTTCAGTGTCTTATTTTTAATTCCACAACTTTGTTTCTGATGCAGTTTGATATTTTTAAACCATCTACATCAACATGTTGTAGTGATGATTACAGCCAGGTCACAATCCCACTCCAATTTAGGTAGAAGTTTTCCAAAGTTTGGATTAATACATATATAAACCATATTAATACATATATATTTATAAGATGATGACTCTTATAAAAAACATAAAGAAATGGCTCAAGACTTTTGCACAGTGCTGTATCTAACAAGTATAGAAAGCCACTACCTTGTCAAGGGTTTTGCACAGCAAGATTCTTCACTGTGGAAACTTGTGGCACAGACAAAATGACTCTACCTGCAGCGATGAACCACAGAAACCACATTTTCTAGATTAAAGTTTGAGCTCTGATAACAGTCACAGTTATGAAACTATTGCTATAGTCAGCAGTAGAACACGTACATACACGATCTTCACGTTTACATTTGTTGAATTATTCATTCAGTGTCTGTGGAATTGATGTGAAATTATTATTCAGTGTTTGAACATCAGAAATCTGCAGCCATGCTTTATAGATATATTGCGCATAAATGCATTCAGTGTTGTGTACTTTGAGTCTCATTACACTACAGAGAAGATTTTTGTTGGGTCTCTGCTGATCAACAGGTTAAGTCGTCTTATTTTTTGTGTGAAATCTTCTTTTGGCTGTTCCCTTTACGGGTCACCACAGCATTATGGAATACTTGGCTGTCCCAACTCCACAGAAATCACCACCAGGTGTTTGTAGAGAGGTGCAGTTACAGGTGATGAAGACATGGAATTTGAAAGATGTCAGGAGAATGACTCACCGTCAGGGAATGATCCAAATGTAGTAGGAGCACAGGACGCTCGGGTACTGGAGTGCTTCACAACTTAAATCAGGTGTTGTTTCTGCTTTTTATGTCCCAGACTTTTAATCACACTTTTATTTGTACATATATGATTATCACATAAGTTCCTCATCAGTATTTACTCTTTATAATCTTCCATTTGTCACAGTGACCCTTTCTTATACACTGATATGAATAAAGCAATAGTGTGGATGTAGTAGTGACCACAGACCACAAGTCTGTGTTCTCAGGCACCAAATATGTTGTTTCAGTCTTGAGGAAATAGAGCTAAATGTTAAAATGATGATGATTGTTACAGAAGGAAATGACAGTTTAATGCAGGGTATATTTTTATTTTCATTTTTGGTTACACTGACAGAGCAATGAGAAATGCTTATATTTCAGTAATACAAAAGCAAAACCTTAAGTAAGGTTTTTACTCAAAATGTATTGTTTGTCAGAACATTGTCGATCCATTGAAGGTATTTTGAGATGTCCGTATAGACGTTGGGTACATCTGGGTATTTGCACTTGTAATTTTTGTTGAAAGAAACAACACCAACAGCTAACCCGTCGCACACCAGAGGACCACCAGAATCATACTGTGAGGAGGAAGGATTTTAATTTGTTAGTTTTATGAAGCGTTTTATACATTTGTCAGCAAGAAACCAGTTTACACTGAAAGGACAGAAAACATACCTGACAGAATCCTTTGGTTGTTTTGTATCCACCTGCACAGATAACATTGGCAGGAAGACCAGGCCATTGTTCCTTACAGTCTTTTGGGTCAATGACAGACACGTTCACCACCATCAGCTCATGAGGCAGAATGTAATTTTCAGTCAAACCCCATCCAGCCACCTGACACACTTGATTTTCTTGTAGGTTTATTTCAGCATGTGGAAGTTGAATAATTTGCACCATGCGGCCTAGTTGAACTTTCCTCAATAACTGGAGACACAACATGGAGTAAAAAATAAAAATGCCTGTTTTCATACAATAGTTCTTTTGTTGTAATGTAATCTGAAAAATAAGACCATGAATATATGTCATGTGAAACTGTTACAACTATGAATATGTGCTTACTTTTAGGAGCATGATGTCATCACCCTGTGGAATGCTGTTGTAATCTTTATGGATAAATTTTTTTTCAATCCTTATTTTTTCATGATGATCCCTTTTAAGATCATGGTTGCCGAGAACAACGTGTGTGGGGTTCCTGAAGAAGTAATCGTTGAGAGGTGGTCAGTACATTTTCTAAATCTGTTTTAATGACATGAATCACAGATTGCAGCAGAAGATGTCTGATTACTCACGAGGCATAACAGTGAGCAGCAGTGACCACAAAGTCCTCAGTGATGAGAAATCCTCCACATATATGACCATCGTTGTTCTGCACTGAGGCCATATACAGCATCGAGTTCTCTGGGGCTTTTTCACCATGTATGATGTCACTCCCATGTGCTGAAAAAGTAAAATACAATAAACCAAAAATAGGCTAATGCCCCATTAAATTGTCAGAGAATAATAACAAAGGCTTGTGGTTCTTACCAAGTTCTACAAAGCATGTAAGAACATGGAGGAGCAGATTTCTTTGCAGACTGTGCATGATGTCAGCAAAAATGGTTACCTTGTGTTTGCAGGGGTGTCAAACTGACCTTTTATACAGCCGTTGCTTTGTATGATTATCATCTATTGCATTTTGACTTTTAACCGCATCCTTTGTTTGGCACTTGTGTTATCTTTACATTATCTTGTTCATCACCATTACAATACCTCAGGCTAGGCATACAGCAGAGAGAGAGGTGGCAGAGGCAAAGGAAAAGGCTTACAGATACAGCCATTTAGAGTCCCCCCTCCTTCTCCTGGGCGTACACGTACGTACACTGCAACAACTGTACATCCTAAAGGCAGTATGATAATATATTGTATCATTTAATATTGGTATTTAAACTTGTAAAATACTTTTCTTACTGTCCTGGAGCAACTTTGACCACATAATTTCCACTGGGATTAATAAAGTATTCTGATTCTGATTCTGATTCTGATATCTACTTTCCACTATAAACACACCCCTTTCACTCAATTGCAGTGTCACCAAGAGATGACACTTTCTTTACAAAAACCTTGACTTGTATAGTTTCAAACTGTTTTGATAGTTTTCATTCTGAAATATTTTCACTTGCTGAAATATAAAAATTTAATCAAAGTTAACATTCCTCTTCAGGTACAAGAGGAATGTTGTACCTGAAGAGGAATGTTTTTTAGTTGTTTGTTTTTTTGTTTGTTAAGCCACTTAACAATAACCACCGGTTTTCCTAAATGGAGCTTAGGAGCGTTACTACTCGTGGTTGCATTGTCCACGTCACAGGTGGGGGATCTCATTACGGTCAAGGACCAGCTGAGGACCTGCTCCTGTCAAGGATTCGGTGGCCATTTTAAGTAGCTTTATTTGTATAGTGAGTTGTATGTGAGGCTGGACACTAAGGAAGGAGAAAAGGACTTGGACTGATTGTCTAGGCAGAGAGACTGAGCTGGAAAGAATGTGCAGCAGGTTAGGGTAATTAATGATAGAGATGAAAATGTGCTAACAAGTGAAGAGAGTGCGTTGAGAAGATTGAAGGAGTACTTTGAGGAGCTGATGAATGAAAATGAGAGAGAGAGGAGGATGAATGGAAGATGCAGAGGATTAGTAAAGAGGAAGTAAGGGCAGCTATAAAGAGTGGAAAGGTGGCTGGTCCAGATAACATACCTGTGGAGTATGGAGATGTTTAAGAGAGAAGGCAGTGGACTTTTTAACCAGACTGTTTAACACAATCTTGGAGAGTGAGAGGATGCCTTAGGAATGGAGAAGAAGTGTACTGGTACTGACAATTCAATTCAAGTAAATTCAAATTCAAATTTTATTTATATAGCGCCAAATCACAACGACAGTCGCCTCAAGGCACTTTATATTGTAAAGTAAAGACCCTACAATAATACAAGGAATGATGTGCAGAGCTGTAGTAACTACAGAGGGATAAAGTTGATGAGCCATACCATGAAGATATGGGAAAGAGTTGTTGAAGCTCGGTTAAAGAGAGAGGTGATGATCAGTGAGCAGCAGTATGGCTTCATGCTGAGAAAGAGCTCTACAGATGTGATGTTTGCTTTGAGAGTGCTGATGGAGAAGTTTAGAGAAGGTCAGAAGGAGCTTCTCTGTGTTTTTGTGGATCAGAGAAAGCAGATGATAGGATGCTGAGAGAGGAACTGTGGTACTGCATGAGGAAGTCAGGAGTGACAGAGAAGTATGTGATGCTGGTGCAGGACATGTATAAGAACAGGGAGACAGTGGTGAGGTGTGTGGTAGGAGTGACAGATGGGTTGAAGGTGGGGGTGGGATTACATCAGGGATCTGCTCTGAGCCCCTTCTTGTTTGCAGTGGTGATGGACAGGCTGACAGATGAGGTCAGGCAGGAGTCTCTGTGGACTATGATTTATGATGTGGACTATAACCGTGACACTACTGCTTTAATGTAACATGTTCTCCCTTGCAACTTTCTTTCTTAACAATATGATTGGATGGAGTAATCATAATTATTGATTTAAAAATCGTTACAGACAAAACATTTGTCTGCAAGGTTTAGGAATGCAGCCAACGCGCTGGGCTGAGGGTGAGAAAATATCAGCCCAGTTAAGATTCATCTTTCTGTGTTCTCCATGATTTTATTTCTTTATTCTGACTGGATGCTTAGTATGTCTATCTCCTGATTATCTGGTGGAGAGCCTCTATTGTACTAACGACTGATCAGACAGAGCATATAAACTGGACCTGTCACGGTCTTGCTGTGAGGCAGGCAGAGGAAGGACCCAAAGTACAGACTCCAAGGCAAACGTGAACTTAATTGTTAACTTTATTGCAGACCAAACA
>VUQS01076786.1:0-20633 GCA_015108495.1 Heterochromis multidens
TGACCCCGCTCTGTGATTTTACGTGGCCTACCACTTTGTGGCTGAGTTGCTGTCGTTCCCAATCGCTTCCACTTTGTTATAATACCACTAACAGTTGACTGTGGAATATTTAGTAGCGAGGAAATTTCACGACTGGACTTGTTGCACAGGTGGCATCCTATCACAGCACCACGCTGGAATTCACTGAGCTCCTGAGAGCGACCCATTCTTTCACAAATGTTTGTAGGAGCAGTCTGCATGCCTAGGTGCTTGATTTTATACACCTGTGGCCATGGAAGTGATTGGAACATCTGAATTCAATGAGTTGGATGGGTGAGTGAATACTTTTGGCAATACCAAAACTCCAGCACGGTTTGGGTCAGAACTTAGCAAAGGCACAGCAAAAATGTCCCAGTTAACAGTTCACTTGACATCAATCAGATTATAAACCTGAGGCTGTATGCAGGTGTACAAACCGAAACGGTTGTGAAAGAAATCTGAAACTAAAGAAAGGACATATGAACAAAGAGGTGAGAGACAGACAAAGGGCGATGACTGATGGAAATGCTGGGCCACAAGCTGGGTTAGTCAGTCAGGTCAGGCTCTCTTCCTCTCCCACCTGATTCTACATCTGGCCATCCCTCCATCCCTGCCTCTCATAGATTTTCTGTTACGTAACACTTTCAAATCATTGCAAGTGCAGCCCAGCAAACAATAACTGTAAATGCATGTTTTTGTTGTCACAGAAATGTGATTCCTAATCAGGTTTATAGAGTAATAAAAAGCATTTAGCTTAATTGAGTTTGGCCCATAAGTGCACTTTTGTGCCTTCTGGTGCAAGACACAAATTACTGACTTCATAAAATGCATTTATAATGTCCAAGAATAATGAGACTAAAATATTTATCAGATGTTTTATATAATATCACAATAAAAATGAACAAATATGCTTTCCCTATGAGCAAGGGCTTTATAGCTAGCCGCATTGTTGCAGCAAAATATTTAACATGCAAAGCATGTCTGCAAGGAATTTAGAGATAAAGCAGCCCTAAAGATATAAGTAATTTGCCTATCCATAAAAGCACTCTTTCCTGGTACTCTGGAAAATGTTTCAACAATGAATAATTGATGATTACTGGTTACGCATCACATTAACTGCTGGCTGTCTCACTGTGAACTGTGGGCCTCAATCAGCAACTTTGCATACCCTTGTTGGCTTCCCATTTATAAGAACGCTCCCCATCTGCCTGTCAAAGGATTTTATAGGATCACAAAACAACAAACAAATGTGTTATGATGCAGCACTAAGAATTAATATTCTGCCTCCAAGAGGATAAAATGGGAGCGTAGAGAAAACAAAAGAAAAATGACTTTGACTGCTTTCTCGTCTCATCTATAGCATTTTTGCAGCTCCGCCTGGTCACAGTGTGAAGTTATACAATAAATCTGTGGAAGTGCAAACAACCAAAATGGAAGCCACACTGCTTTTAGGATGCAGACCTTACTTTTATTCTACCTTTACCAACACTTGCTTATGATAAAAAATTTGTTTTTTACTGGTTTTCAATATCTGGGAACGACTTTTGAGTCAGAGACAGAAGGGGATGGCTGCAGCCATTTATCATTAAATTTCAGGATGTTCAGAAAAGGTTTAATGCAACAGTCTGCATCTGCTCTCCTATAAACAACAAGCCAGCAGGGCTAGACGCACACCCACACTGTGTATCCCATCACCATCCAGGAACATAACATGCACCATCTTTCCTGACACTATACACCTGTGGATTTGTTAGTATTGCTGCGAACCTGTTATTGTGCCAAGGTGGGAAAAAGAGAAGACATTACACTGGAGTACTACAAGATTTTCTTTGCATGCAAAAACACACTTTAAGATATTTCTAAAACAATCATCTGAATTCTATCCTCGTTTCAGTGCCTGTTGTATAACACCATGATGGGTCCTGTCTGTCCTGCCTTACATTGTCTTTTTCTCCAGCCTCTCTGGTCATAAGAAATCAAATCTTATATAACAAGGGATGTGAGATAAGAGTTTCTGATGCCTATCACAGCACTCTACATTTTTCTGCTGGGCAGCTTGCAAAGCTGTTGGTCAGGAAGGATCAAGACAAATGGCCACTTGGCCGAGCGTAATTCTAGGAGACAATTGTTGTCAGGAAGTAGCTTGAACAATTGACTTGTAAAAATAATCAGATTTAAAGTTCGCACTGCATCTTTTTTACTCTGTTGTTCGGTTGAGTAGTCTGTTTAATTTGCTTCTATTCAGCTTCCACAGCTAAAACACCTGATCACATATTAACCTATTCATGATCTGATTCCTGAACTAGAATGTCTTAGGTAGGAATTTAGATTAAAATGAAACAAACAAACAGAAAAAAAAAAAAATCGACTGTCACAAAATTCTTGTGTGCATCCCAGTTTTCTGTGAAGTATTAAACCTCCAGCTGTTAACACCAATTCAGCAGAAATCCCCTCATTCTCTGCCTCCAAGCTCAGGCTGAAATGCTGCGTCAGTCTCATGATAGCTTCAGCTGCCTAGCTGAAAAGCACGCTTGCCTTACCAATGACTTCATCACACAGCCAAACTGTATTATTCCCTTTTTTGAAAAATCCCCAGATTTAAATGTGGGTGGGGGAGGAGCACATTTGATCCCTTATTCAATGTTTCTAGTGTTTAATACTGTAAGAATGTACCAAAGATGCTCAGAGGCACAGGGCTGCTGTCAAACCCATCTCAGCGTTTCATATTTAGGGGAAAAGAAACTTGGCGAGAAGTGAAGTTTTTAGTCACAGTGTAATTGAACAAGCTGTGCTAGTAGGGATAAAATGAATAAATGTCACATCATGCACTTTGACAAAACAGCATGAGAGAAGTGAAACTCCAGCGTGGGGAAAAATAAATCAAGTTCAACTTGAAATCCTATTAGCTGTACAGCTGAGGGCACTACTGTACATGGCAGGAGCTACTGAGTAGCAGGAGTATGTGGAGCAGATGACACTCACTGCACTTTCACTGAAGTCAAAGATTCAAGTGCTGTAGGATGTAATTATGTGAAGTGATAGGAAACCTGAATCAAAAGGAAAAGATGACATATGCCATATTTGGCCAGGAAGTCTGTTTTATTTCTAGCCAAAATAAGTGCAAAATTCAGTGCTTGAGGAATAAATCTATTTTCATTTAGCAGTCAAAAGCATAATATGCTTGTTTTACAGCTCTAGTTTTCTACATATTACACGTTGGTCTAAAGAAAAGGCACCCTGAGTCTACATTTAATATTATTATTAAAAGGCCAGAGAAAGCTGGACGTAAAAATATAATTAGCTGCTGTTTTAGAGAAAAAAGTAAAATGGCATGTCAGACATATAATTCAGGACAAAATGATAGAAACAGGTGTCTGTGTTATGAATCTATCCTCTTCATTTTCTTATATTAAGAGAACAACAGTTTATAATTCAGGGTTCATGGGTTACCACGATCTTAATGGCTTCAGAGCAGAAAGAAGGTGTACTCTGCATCTGACAGCCACTGTATTAAATGTGGTTGATTGAGACCCTGCTGAGGAGATGGCAGATAGAGCAAGTCTGTTTTGCTGGAAAAGAGGTACATTTAAAATTGGCTCAATTATTTTTGGTTAACGCACAGTTAGGCTGCATATGCACAGCTACTGCCTGTCTGAGTCCAGTGCCATTTTAGACAATATTCTCTCATCAGTGCTGCTGCCTTTAAAGGTACTGGATAGGTAAGGAATGTGTTTAAAAAATAGCTAAAAGCAATCCAAAATTAACTAAAGTCAGGAACAAAATGTGAAGAAACAGCTGACTTTATGTCCCAAACATCTATGCATTGCATTGAAGAGATACCAACTGCAGTTAAAACAGGGTCGTGCTGTAGGTTTGTGTCATAACAATTTATACCACAAGATTGTGTAGAGAGTCTGTGTCATGTACAGTCTGCCACAAATCCAAAATGAGAAGAAGAGAAGATACAGAGAACAATTTTTCTCCTGGACCATTTATCGACCATTATAAATGCTGATACCAACAGACTGGCAAATAGCTAATATCTGCCGACAAATCGGTCAGGCTCTAAAAACAAGGGTAAACACTGAATAGCCCTCTGGAAACAGTTCTTGGAGAGTAAGAGAATAAAGAAAGTATATTGCTGAACTTGCAACCTGTCTTCTAGATTAATCAGATAAACACTGTTATTACTAATGTCTGCCATGTAACAATAGCTTAAAAATGGTGCAAATTCTCAAACGTTCACTACAGAGTTTCTACCAGAAAAGTTGCTAAGGCCTGTGGCTGTAACAGGGATGGTAGGGACATGATGTTGTGCTTGATTAATGTAGTACTATACCCTCACTATGAAGCTAATTGTGTAGCATAAATGAATACGCGCATTGGTAGGGCATGTACAGGTTTATTGCGTGACGTCATGCGCACACTGCTCGAGAGTTGTCCGCTGTATTGGACTTGAAACAACCACCAGTTGTGAAGGAAAAATGTGCTTCCAACTGATTGGAAAATGATTCATGGAGGTTGCTGGCTGTTGCTAGGTGAAATTGGTCGCAAAGGGGGTGTCTCACTAAAAGCCTCCCTATGATTGCTTTAGTTAGGGGTTAGGGTCAGGCACAACAGTCTCTGTTTCCGGTATATAGAAGAAGGAATAAGGCTACAGTCACACACAGCCTTATTTACTTGACCCTACATTGTCACCATGACTGTCACATGTCTAAAATGGTGGAGAAGTTAACGTGTGGTTAGCATGTTTGCAAAACCTCAATAGAAAGCTACTCTTGCCACCTCTGTGCAAACACAGTGGGTGAGAGAGACAGAGAGGTGTCCCATTTCCAGCATGAAGGGAAAGATGAGAGCTCTGAATCCCAGTGAACTGCATTCACAAACAACAAAGGATGACTTAGCCCTCTGTAAATAAATAGTGGACAAATATCAGCTCAGCGGGGAAAACAGCTTAAAGTAATTGCATTTTCCTTTATATTTCATTCAATAATTTTTAGCTGCTTTATTAGTTTTTGGGACTGTTTAATGTTTAATTATGTTAGGTTATGCTTAACAGTAGCTTTATATTAAAAATCCCTGGTGCTTATGGGCTCAGCAGTCAGCTTACAACAATAACACGATGTATGTGTTGAGCACTTCATAACTAACTACCAAATGGTTAACTAGGGTGTCTCAGACCATCTATCCATCCATCCATTTTGTATTTTTTTCTTAACTGCTTATCCAATTTAGGGTCACGTGGCTGGAGCCTATCCCAGCATTCATAGGGCGTGATGTTGGGCACCCCCTGAACATGGCTGATACAAAGAGGCAGAAAACCATTTACTGCTAACCACTGCACCACCACAATCTCAAACCAAATATTGAACTTTCTTGTTGCTTACTACAAGGCTGGACAACAACACTAAAACTTTCTGGTAAAACACCGCCCCTTGGTGGTTAAAACTTCAGGTAAAAATTTGAAATTATGAAATTATAAAAACAAAAACTAGCTTTACTACAAGCACTCTCTGCACTTTACTGCTTTGTGAGTAGGGACAGTGTGAGAAACAACATAATTCTCTACTGTTTCAACTCATTTATTATGAATGTGATTACTCTGGCTTTAAGCCCTCAGTGGGGCTGTGACGAGCCAAGGTCAATTCAATACCATCCACATGTTATGCTCCAAGTTTTGGATCAACTATTTGACTATCAAAGGCCTGAAGCAGCACAACTCATTAACATTTAAAGACTGGGGAAAAAAGCCCCTCTCACTTAATTCCTGGTATTTCACCTCTAAAAGTAAAACCACACACAAGGTTCGGGGTTTACGGAGAAACTGAAACAGTTGGCTTTTGTAAATAAACTGAGCTGGAATTTTTTGGAGTGAGAAAACACTGATGGGGTTGAAATAAATCTCAAGCAGTGGGGATTGCCTGAATTATCAGTTTCATATTTACAGAGAGATTCTGAAAAAGGGGATTTTTTTTACTCTGAGCAACAGTTGGCTTCACCGAATACAATTTATGTGTCTCAACTTGCAAACCCTATTGCTGAAAGAACCGTTTAACTCATTTGCTACTCTAACCATTATTTATCATCCATGCATTAAATCAGATAGAGTAACCATAATGTAGGGCCCATCCCTGCATAAAGGGAAACCTCCATATCAACCACACAGGTAACTACAACTGTAGGTAAACAAACCTTTTTATATCACATCTCACAGCAAGCTTTATTAAATACATGTTGTTACATGCGTCCGTTTGAACTGTCTCAGGGCTACAGCTGTACCGTGACTAAGAAATGTCATGCGTGCTGCCAAGAAAAAGGAAAACCTGCAAAATACAAAAGCAAAGTTTGAACCAGCTATATCCGCCTTTTTTCCCCCTGCTGCAACTTTTTTAATTTCTTCTCTTCATCTGTCTTCTGCTCTCACAGGACCGAGAGAGAGAGAAAAGGAGTGATAAAGAGAGAAGAAGAGGCCTATACATCAGTGGGATTTAATGCTGCCTCATCCTGCTCAGCACTCGTATCACATGGTGTACATCATCAATAATTTTTACGAGCCAGCGCCTTCCTGTTGGAACCGCACACTCCCAATCAGGCATCTTGGAACTCATTTTCCATCTTTATTTTCTGCATATAATTGCATAAAGACATTAAAAGAGCCACTGAGAATATAATACCACTCGCTGGCTGAACGGTGATATTAAAAGACAGGATGCTGGCTGTGTGGTCGAAGCTTTGGCAGCATTTTACTTTTCAACATAAATAAACCAAAAGACAAGAAATGCATAAATTATCTACGTATGCATGTACAGTCTTCTATCTGGATCACAAATGAACAGTTTGTTTTTTTTAAGAAATCAAAGTTTCCTTTTATCTTGTTTATTTGCTGAGCTCTGTGACTGTCACACCAAATATTATATCTTCACAGTCTTCTGTCACTTTTAGTGCAGGAAACTGGAACAGAAGAGTGCACTTCTGAGGCACTAAAAGCTGCTGTTGCAGTAAAGGGGCAAAGATGACAACAGGGTAAAGTCAAAAGGAAAATTCAAAATGACTGTGGTGCTTCCGACATGGATGATGCTTCAGTTTTCGAATTTGTAACTGCCATTTACTGAGCAAAAAGAGGCTTTTATTCCAGCTGGGAAATGGAATTCTGTAAACCTGATGTATCCATTTCCCTTCACAAAGATCAAGGGTCAACAAAAAATCAAACACGCTAAGACCCCTCTCTGAACTCACGAATGAATAGAGACACAACTGATGCTGCTATGAGCTCTTTTTTTCTAACCAAAACCAACAAACATGCTTTCAAGAAAAGACCTTCAAAGTATGACCTGCTGAGGGAACTTACAGTACTGTCCATCTACTGAGAATCTCTGAAATACTGATTTGGTAAGTGGCCTTAGGAATCCCACTTTATCAAACACCACTACTCCTTATTCTTTAAACGGACCACACAGAGTACACAAAGAGGCCAGATGGAACAAACTCGGCCGCTAGAGAAACATTGTGGTTTCACTCAAATGTCTGGATACAGTTTTGGGACAGTGATTGATTTTTTTGTTTCTGATTAATGATTTGCATGAAGAGCATTCAGCCAGAAAGTGTCAGCTAAAGGTCGACAGGGCCTAACCCAGGGTTTTACTTTCAGGTTCACTTTCATGTCTGCCTCGGCATAACATAATGAAAACACTGGCAGTATCTAAGAAAGTGACATTTTAGGGAAGGAAAATTGGTCCCCTGGTGGAATTACAAATTTCTACATTAGTTTAGGCTCAGAAGCAAAAACTAAAACCTGAAACTGAAAGTTCACAGAAAGTAGTAATTCAGTCTAAAGCAACATCACATTCTAATCAATCAACCACGTTGGATCATATGGTACCTATTACATGATCTGGTAGCTGGTGATAGATGTATACCTTTACCTGAGTGGGCTCTCTCTGGGTATTCCGGCTTCTTCCTATAGTCGAAAAACATGAATGTTAGGTTAACTAAATTGTCCATAGGTGTGAATGTGAGTGTGAATGGTTCTCTGTTTCTCTGTGTTAGCCCTGCGATGGACTGGTGACCTGTCTAGGTTGTACCCTGCCCTTTGCTGCAGAGTACAACACACACTCACTCAGCTGGGATAGGCTGCAGTCCCCACCCTCACTATCCTGAACTGGACAAGCAGTTAAGAAAATGGATAGATGCACACTTTTTTGCTTTTATGCCAAGAATTGAAACATGAAAATGATACATGAGCATAAAGACTCGTGGCCAGTAAACTCGTCTTGTTTAATCTATACATTACATTACTGATGGCTTTACCAGGACTTGCATCCAGTTAAGGTGCGAGGAGGTCACATCACGGTACTGGTTGTTTTACATTTTAGTTTTTGTAAAAACAATAAGATATGCGTTTATTGCTGAGCTTCAAAGGATGCTGGTCACCATATTTTTCAACACTGAAGATGGCCTTTGTTGATTTTTGTTGTTTCGTCCTGTATCAAGTCTTCATGCCACTGTATGCCAAATGTGCCCTGACTTGACTCCCACAGACTTGTCGTCACTATAGGGTCAACAGTAACAGTAACAGTAAATAGTTACAGCACATAGCTCCAGGTACAACAATAACTGGTTTGTAGATTTCCTTAGTGTTTTGTTTGTAGTTTAAACTGATTATGTACAGGACGCATTGAACCAATAAGGTACTATGTGAGCTTGCTGTGTGATATCTTGGTAGACTCATTTTCCACTGGTTTCCACATTAGACTGTATGGAAAAGATGGACTTTGACATTAGCACTGTGACCATTCCCAACTTTCTGGAGCCAGAAGGGACGATATTTAGATGACAGTGTGGAGTATTACATCATCAGCTACCACTACAGTAGCTTGCCTAAATCTAAACTTCCAAAAAGCATCTGCTGTAGTGATGTCTAGCAGACTGTGCAAGCACTCTTCCGTCATTCAAAGCAGCCATGCTTTCAATCATGCATAACTTAAAGCTTTTGTAAAATTTAAATGTATTAGTAATAACAAAAATCAATCAGTGTATGGAGATTTTTTTTTCTTTTGTGCCAGATGTTAAACATATTTATTCCTGCTGTAAATTTTGGCATTTAACACTGGAGTTTCTGGAGACTGAATGATTTGTCGAGCCAGCCTGAAGTGGCTATTTGAGGCACTGTAGTTTTCAGCACTTGCATGTTGAGTCATTTTTCAGTCCCCGAGATTAATGCTCATGGCGGATTTATGGTGCAGTGGTTGTGTCCATTTGTGTAGGTAACTGCATATGCAGAGCCTACAAAGAACCTTACGCAATCGTGTTTGTGTGCACCAACAGTACGTAGCTCAGTGCGGATGACATTGCATTGGTCAAATGCTTATTGGTTGAAAAGTGGGCCGGGACAGGGAAAGGAGTGACATCGGAAGTCACCACAAACGGAAAAATGTGAAAAAATAGATCAAAGACCAAAAAATCCATGGGATGAACAGATAGTGGCTATAGGAGACAGTTTTCATTGCTTTTAGCACTTTTTTCAGGTCTTTCAGTATGTTGTAAGTTCCCTCTTCTCCGTGGCTGGCTGAAGAGCCAAACGCAGCTAAAGCAGAAGTAGCCCACATACTTGTTGTTTGTGACACTGCCCCCTGGTGGCAGTAAATACCTACAGCATGTAGACAACGGTCTGCAAAGCTGTCCGTAGGCACTGCATAGAACCACTGCAGAACCATGTTGTCCCCTTTAGTTGTTGCCTTTATGCTACTTCTCATTCATCTTCAACATCACACAGACATGAGAATGGACTCTTTTAAAAGTCTCAGTAAGAAAGGTAATAAGCATATTTCAAAAAGTATTAAACAATTCTGTTCATTTCAAACTAACCTTGAACACAATTTAAAGCTTTGCTTCTTATCTGCATAGCACATCGACATAAAATTTATTTTAACAACTCAAATGATTAATAAAACATATTCATGAAAATCCAGTTCCCCTGAAACACTGTGTACACATGAATGCAATAAACACAGCAGGAGCTACAGAGCCAAAAGTATGAGAACATTTTGCAGTTTTTGCATACAGCAATTTTTGTGCACATTCACTCATGCTCACCCAGACATGCTGAAAACCACACAGACACACTTATGCACACATACACATTCCACATCACATTTGCCTGAGGGGCAAAAAGCTGTAAGAGGGGAGGTAGAGACATATTGATTTCTCTGTCAACTCTTTGAGAGAAAACCCTTAGGGAGCCCTTGCATCCGCTTACATCCCTTTAGCTGAGTGAATTAACCACATTTACGCATTGGGCAAGAACACACAAGCATTACATTAAACTGAAAAAAAAGTCTAATAGTGAGATGTCTACTTTGAAGGAATTTCATGCCCCATTTCCAGTATTGGCTTTGAAGACTCTGCTGTGTAATCAAGCCAAATGACAGACCACAGAGGAAAGTAAATATGCAAAAGACATGTAGGGCTGATAACCAGCTTGACATCAACAAGTGAAAACGTTGGGACTTGAAGTCAGGGCTGGCACGAAAGAGATTAAGGCTTTTGTTTTATCCTTAATCTGACATGCAGAAAAACTCAATCCCCTCTGCTTACTCTCTATGAGAACCACACAGCCTCCGGAATCAGGAAGAAGCATCACTGCCCCAAGCTACACCCCCAAAAGAAAAACACACACCAGACTCAACAGTACACACTCATGAGTTAACACATAACCAAAGCTCTTTGTTCTTGCTCAGTGGCCCAATTATTGTCTGTTTTTTTTTTCTTGACAGATGAGTCACATATCTTTTTCAGAACACAGACCCCAGGTCCATGAACACCATTAACTCACCTACTCTCAAACTTCCAATGACTCACTAGACTTCTCTTCAGTCACTAGGTACTTATTGACAAGCCAATGACAAAGCTAAGCAGTCTCCCACAGCTGAGAAAACACCAAGGCTTTGTCACTCCTCCCTTGTGGCATTTGGAGTAAAAGTTCTTTCGAAATTTTAGTCTCTGCTAATTGACTTTAGTCAATAGAGGGACAAAAGCACTAACCTTAGCAAAAACAGACTGACAAAAATGGTTCATAAATGCTGCCTCCTTTAAATTATGTTCACTTTTATGGTCAGTATTTTAACTTTCTGTCAGTATCCTGCGACTATTCTGCTTTTCTCACTGTGTGGTCTTTTGTCAAACAATACCATGATAGCCTGGTACATTTCTTTTTCAAACGGCGTAAAAGATTAAACATATTTTCCTCAGTCGTGTGCAAATGAACACGAACAGCAAGTCATCATATAAATCCCTGCAATGAAAATTTGTGATTGCCTGATTGAAAGTGAGAGTTAGTGGGTTGGGGGGCAGAGGGGGTGGGGGAGTTGCTTAAAATCAACCCCCTGCGTACTGACATCAATTTGTCAAGTAAACCACAAAAATGAAAAGTCTGGATGGCGCAAAGGTAAATGGAACTCAAACCCCCTTTGACAGAATAAAAAGCAGATCATAGCTCCTGAATGAAACTGGTGTATAAGAAGTCATTAAAACCGATTACTGAATTCAAATGACATCTATTTTGCTGGGCCAATTGTTGTGGAGGGAGAGCATTTTGTATCCTTAATAACTCTTGCGTGTCTGATGGTTGTCAAAGAAGAAAAAGTCTGGGACAACTGGTGATTTTAAGAGTCACGAGAGACTTCAATTATTGTAATCCCCCATCTTGGCTTCAGTTTCAAAGAAATGGATGATCACACTCCAATTGTGAAACACATTCCCATCACACAAAACAGTTTTTCCCCCAATATTTTCTTGTAAAAGGAAGTGAGACAGCTAGACACAGATACAAACCATTCCATTGTGCAAAACTGTGAAACGGTGTACTGAATGGTGAGCATGCAGAAACATGTAACCCGTCGCCAGTGATTCACATCCATATGTTGCTAACACTGTTGTCAACAGGAAGAAGTAAAACTGTACACTAAAACAGTTCACACGTCTTAACCTCTGACACTTGAAAACAAGCTGAAGCAACTCTGAACATACTGATGTGGTACCACATTTTGTACTGCCCATGTCTGGAGTAGCTAAGAAAATGCAGACATAGATTATAACCTTTTATTGACACGTTTTCTCAATCACCAGACCGTGAAGTCATCCAGAATCTGAGCAGTGACTTTTATCTCAAATGCATCTTGAGAACAAATCCTTGCCCGATTGGTCAAAGGATCAAAGGATTTAAATGGTTATTCACAAGCTGCAAAACTTTCAAGTTAGTCTCCACATAAAGACAGAAAAGAGTCTGGTAGGTTTGCAGATAGCAAAGATTGATGTGAGTCAAAGAAAGGTTAAGTCATTATCAGCCAAAGTCGTTCCAGACTTTAACCTTTCCATGTGGTTTTATCAACTTGTTAGCCCTTCCCAGCTAGCTTTGCACAATAGTTTGGGTTGATGTTTACAGTTAACTATTTCATTACAGAAAATAAAAGCATGAAGTTAAATCGACTGAAATTTTTTGTTTGCATGTGAGCGTGAATGGCTGTCTGTGTTTATGTGTTAGCCCTGCGACCACTGGTGACCTGCCCAGGGTGTAACCTGCCCCTCGCCCTATGACAGCTGGGATAGGAGCCAGCTCCCATCGTGACCATGAACTGAATAAAAAGAAAAAAATGGATGGATGCATGGATGTATGGATGGATTGTCACAGTAACTGTTGTTTACTGTAACTGAAGATCACCTCCAAAGTACAACTTTGCCTAATTGATGAAGTCACGTTTTTGTTTAGACTTTTTCCTAGGTTTGATGGTAGACAACTTGACTGAGCTAAACAGATCCCTGACCTCCACCCCACCCTTCATCCTTGAGAAGAATTTTGTGAGCTAAGCCTTATCATCCAACATCAGAGCCAGACCTCACTAATGCTCTTGTTGCTGCAAATCCTTACAGCCAGGTTCTAAATCTTTTTCAAAGCCTTCTCAAAAGATGGAGGTTTCACAATCACATATGGGTTTAAAGCCTGGGTGTCGGCTTCCTTTTTTGCAATTTAGCATACTTACTAAGAAGTAAATCCAATCTATAAATGCACATATAAGATGACAGATGCCTAAAGAAAAAAGTGTTTGACAAAACGTTTGATAGTGGTTTGTTGCAGTGTTTTGCACGTTCAAAAGAAAGTCGAACTTCAGTGTGTACTTGACACTTGTATTATACCCTCCCTGGACAGAAAATGTCAAACGGATTTTGCTTTTGGTGGAAGCTGCCACTTTAAGGCTGAAATTGGGCCCTTTGGTGAGCAGCAGTCAGCTCTGAAGCTTTCACGCAGCGGAAATGTCACCTGTCATACGCACTTACTGTTTGCCAGCACTATGTGCATCAGTTCTGTTTGACCCTCTGGGTCTGTGCTTTAGCTACCGTCATGCCCTGTAACTGCAATTAGCTTGGGAGATCGAGACCTGGCACAGTCAGAACTCCCCACATTAACCAGCCTGGCCTGTATAGAAGCCATAAATGACTAGGGAATATGAGGAGCTGCCCATTATATTGCAATGAAAGGGTATTTAATAGTGCTGGCCTATTTAAAATCGATTCTTAGGCAGCACATGACTCCATGTAGTGAACAGCAGGTCCATGTCCTGTAACAATAAAGGGTGATGTATCAAAGGGTAGAGGAATCACTCCACTGTATAGCTAGTTTCTAGAGAGACTGAACTGCTGATGCACTGGCTTTTCAGTGTAGAACTTCAAAGTTACTGTCCAGAAATATAGAGTTCTCTCAGCCTCCAAAAAACTCAGTTTGAAAATGCACAGTGGGACACGAGCGAAATATAGAGTATACACACAGTTAATCTATTCTTTTTTATGGTCTTTTGTGAGTTTGTACATGTGTGTGTGTGGGGGTGGTGATGGTGGCATCTTTCAATAACTGATTCAAATGCTGTCAAAGCTAGACAGGAAAAAAAGGAATGAAGAGGAGAAAGACTCGTGGAGAAACAAAAGTGGAGAGGGTGTTGGTGAGACAAAGAAACAAGACAGTGAGCAAAAGAAAAATAACGAGTGAGACGAGACAAACAGAACTGTGCAAGAAGATAAAAGAAGAAATACTTTAAAATATGGAATGACGCTTTCTACGTCCTTCAGTTAAAGATGTATGGTATGCTCAATTTAGGTTTTAGGTCTAATTTCTTGCTCCTGTCACTTCTTTTAGAAGTAGCTTAGTCACTTCTATTAGTAGCAAATGAACTGAGTAGAAACTGACCCTAACACTTAAGAAATGAATCCACTGTGTAGAAAGAGCATTTATTTCTATAACACCATGAAAAGCATCTGGTTTCCAGTACAAACTGCCCCCTCATAACCTGTCTTTACTGCAGGGAGGGATTCACACATAGACACAGCTCCAGACCTGTTGATTTCCCAGCATGCCCTGCTTACATTCCTGACCTCCTTCTGTCAATCTTTCACTTGACTCACCCCTGTTGCCTACATCGACGTCACCCCCCACACTTAAACCCCCCTCACACTTCTCAACTCCTGTCTCTGACTACAACCTGAGCAGTCGAGAGTGATTCAAGAGTGATTGTCAGGACACATTTTAACAGATAAGAAAAAAAAAGACTCTTAAAGATAGTAACAGTATGTATGCACAGAGCACAGAAATTTCACCCTCATGGAGTCTTGGTCAAGTTGCCTTTGAGAGTGAGGTGACTGTGTCCTAACAAGACATGAAATCCGCTGCCCTGCAGAGTTGTGAATCTAGTGAGAAGGCCAAAAGGGAATGATACTTTCCTCAACCTTCTTGCCTCATTTTTTTAAAGAAAAATCTGCACCCAACAGAGTTGAACAACACAGTGAAAACAGATCCCATAAGCTGCTGTTTCTCTCAGGCCTATCAAGACTGTGCTCAGACAGATCATTACTCAGTGTCAAAAGACGAACCTTTCCCATTTCTTTTGGTGAGACTAATACATCAGCGCAGCAGGGTTAAGGATGCACAAGGCACAAGAGATGAAACATTGAACACTGATTAAGTTTTGCCACAACAAAAAGTATCTGCTAATGCAATATGATGGTCAGTTAAATGCGGTATATGCAGCTGTCCACTCGTGGTACTGTGCTTTTTTTAAAATCCTACTGTCACTGGGAAGAGTTCTGGCATTCAAGAAGCCTTAAAACTCATGAATATATTATTGAAAGTGCACATCCTGATTCCTGTTTGATCTGCTTATTGGTGTCGGTGGCAACATGGCATTGTCAATGAAAATGCTTCATTTTTTTTGTGTTATTTTGTGGCCTACGAAATGCAAATGCTTGACCCCATCCTTTGTCACAGGGCAGGGAAGAGACAGCAGATAGAATTAATTAACCAAAAATATTAAACAATCTATAAGGATGCAGACATTAAAGCAAATTAGAAAGAAATACAACAATGATGACTGTACATCACTATTTACAAACTGAAATCCATTTAAGCGCCCTTAATATGATATTATATGGACAGCAAATCAGAGTTTCTAATTTGAATGAATCACATTTTCACATGTAAAACAAACTGTAACGTGTGGTTCATTCATTACTTACTGTGCATAGAGCCTTGCTGCTGACTTGACACTTTAGGTGGGCTGATCCTGCTTTTGGGAGGGACCACCTCCATATTTTGGCCCTTCTCACCTGGATTCTGGCTAGGGGCCTGAATCTCAGACTGGGTCTCACTCTGTGCTTTGTCCTGTGGCACAGCTGCTGTTGAAGACTTTTGTCTATTCAGGATAGCATCACTACCTGCCCTCATCAGCTTCTCACCCACGCTCAGGACCCGGGCTCGACTAGCCACAGTGGCCGTGTTGGGGTATTCCTTCCTTGGGGAGGGCAGCTTGGATCCAGCCCCTGCCGGAGAGGGCCGGGAAAGCCTGGGGGCTTTAGACATCCTGCAGGTTAGTGGATCAGTAAAGCTCCTCAGCCTCTCTCACCCAGTGTGACTGCAGCTATGTCCCATGAGCAATCCAGAAGTTTCTCAGGTCTCAGTGTGTGACTCTATGACTCTTTAGCTCCAACATGTTGTGACTAGTGTAGGTAGGCTGACGGAGGGAGGAAAGGAGGGAGGGCACTTTTGGGAAGCTGGGTGGGAGGCAAAAATGAGGGTGAGGGGGTGGGGAGCGTTGTGGTGGGAGGTTAATAGCTCCTTGGAAGGTGTTCCCTTCTCCTGGCGTGGCCTCCTGAGATCATCATCCAAAGCAAACTGTAGATGTGTGTGCGAGTGTGTATGTGTTGGTAAATGGGTGTATGTGTGGATAAACCTGTAGAGTGACAGGATGTGCTGTGCCAAATGCAAACAGAAAGTCAGGTCTCCAGTGTCAGCGCATTCCAGCTTCTTAATCCCCTCTCTGCCTCTCTTTCCACGTTTGTCACACTCTCTCGTTCTCCATTGCCCTCTCTCGTTTTCTTGTGCCCCCTCTCTTCTTGACTTACGCTCATAATATGGTTGTCAACTTCTCTCTTCTACTTCACGGTAAATACTTCTCTCCCATGTTACTGTCCTCTTGTGCCTCGTGTCTCCTCTTCCCTTTTGCTTCAGTTCACTCGCTCTTCTTTGCTGATGAACAGCGGGTAACCATCCCAGCGCTCCGGCAGGCGGTAAACAGAGAGAGAGAGAAAGATTTACAGACTGCGAGAGAGAACGGGGGAGGAAAAAGAGCACCAGGGATACAGAGAAAGTGCCGGCAGAGGCTTTGTGGAGGAGCCCTGCTCTTCAGGTGCAGCTGCTCAAGCTGTTCCAGATGTGTGTGCAGCACTTCACGTCATCAGCCAACCGCTCAGAGCCACGCTCTGGTAGAATCACCACTTCACCTCGTCCTATTTTCCCTTTTTCCTCTCTTTCTTCATCTTTTTCTCTGTCGGTCTCTAGTTATTAAAATCCAGACAGCCTGTAGCCCTCCCATGTGATGAGATGTTCGGCTTCCAGAGGCAGGAATGCACACACATATGCACAACACAACACACTCAGTGGTGGAATTTACAGAGAATTACAGAGCCCTAAGAAGTGGAACGTTACAGCATATGTGTGTGTGTGTGTGTGCAAAAGACACACAGTGAAGCTATTCTGAACTGCCGTACCGACGACATCGGCTGTGACAAGAAAAAAAGAAAAGAAGTTGGCTGGGAGAGAAAAAGACAGGAACATCAGGCTCTTCTCTCCCTGTCACAGTCTGAATCCCCCAAAATACTCTTTTTTCACACATAAAGCAAACACATTCCTTTTTTTTCTGACAAAGTGCTTGAAACAATCAGCTGACCCATGAAATTTCTTCTACAGTACACAATGATCACTGCCAGACAAGCACATAAAAGTATGAATCAATGTCAGTAAGGCAAGCAGAGAAAGAGCATAAAAAAGCAGCTTTCAATCTTAAAAGCAAAACTCATGTCATTTATTTTCATTTATTTTTATCTGTTTATATGGTGTAAAAAAAAAAAAAAAATATATATATATATATATATTTTATTTATTTATTTATTTTTTTTTTTGGACTCACATATTCTTAATGCAGCCGTTCACACCGACCACGTAATTTCGCTGGATGAACTTGTGGCATTTATTTTTTCGAACCAAGCTCGATTTTTCAGATTTTTTTGGATCCAAATAAACAGATCTGACCAATCAGACTACTGTATTTGGCAACAAGTGTGCTCGCAGCTCACCAGTACTGAATATACAAATAGTAAAATAATACTGTTTTACCTCAGACACACAGCTATACTTTGCTCCGGGTCAATCGGCTCTCTGAAATTATTTCTCTGCCACTTCAGATGTAGTCCCAACTCTGCCAACAAGAGTTCAAAAGTTTAAGTTTTTGCACACACATACCTAGATATATCTGTTGTTGTCTTCCTCTCTCATTCTGTCTGTTTTGCTGGTGATCTCTTTCTCTTTTTCCTCCTTTCAGCACTTCCTGACATAATAATAATAATAATAATAATAATAATAATAATAATAATAATAATGTAGGTAAAACAGGAATATTTCCTGGATACTTGGTTCTTTGTTTGTGAGGTGCAGCAGGCCCTGTACTGGTGAGGGCAGCCTGGCTCTTCAACTTAGACACAGTTTGAGGTCATAAATCCACTGTGGTTGTGAGCTGCTAACCTGCTAACCTCCGGATTAGCATGCATGTCATCGCACTGAACGTCTCAACAACTTTAAAGTTAACGCAATGTTTTCATCCTGAAGTGCTTGAAGAAAAAAATGTCATTTATAAAAGTTACGCATCCCAATTTTTTCAGTTTCCCTGTCAAGCCTATTTCATTAATTTTGGAAGTACTGTATCTGCTATATAGCTGACTTTGGGAGAGACAACTAGCCTCATGAGTGTAGGGGAGAAAGGGGCAGATTACTGTATTCTAGCAATTATGTAATTGTTATGATTAAAAAAAAACAACTATATCTATGTTTTAATAATATATGGTTTCAAGATCTAATATTTGAGATAGTACAATTCTGGTCTTTTTTTCATTTGCCTCTTGGATGGGCCCCCAACCGTACAGGGCCCCTGGGCACATGCCCAGAATGCCCATTGGATAATCCGGCCAAAAACAGCAACAGGTAATTTTGAGGGAGGAAGAAGGATCATTCACAGTAAGAGCAGCAGGAACAACAGTACGCGTTGCATCTGCAAGGCAAGTTTACCAAAACTCAGTAGCTAATTCTAATAATATCCTGTTAGCTACTTTCTAATATGCTGCTTGTTAGCTTGTTAATATACTACACTGACTTTACGCCAGCTTGGCAAAGTTACTTAATTTCTGTGAAGTGGCAGCTAACTATTAAGCTATTCTGCTGTGGCTGAGGAGGTTCGGCATGGACTCCAGAATACTCACCAACTTCTACCGTTGCACCATAGAGAGTATTCATTCTGGCAGTTGTAATGCTCTGGACCGCAAAGCTCTACAGAGGGTGGTCAGATCAGCACAACGTATCACCAGGTCTGTACTGTCAGCCATCCTGGACCTCTACAGACAGCACTGTAAGAGGAAAGCCCAGCGGATCCTCTCTGATCCCAGCCACCCAGCCACACACTCTTCACGCTCCTGCCATCGGGCAGGCGGTACAGGAGCATCCAGACCTGCACCAGTAGATTCAGGGACAGTTTTTACCCGCTCTGAGTCCAAGAATTTCATTGCCGGGAATGATGTTAAATTTTTACCTGTATATGACAATAAAACTTGAATTGAATTATTAAACCAACTTATTCCTCTCATAATGTTGAGAGGAGAGTGGGCTTGCTAGCATAGCTAAAGACTGAGGTGATGTTTAGCTACCTGCATGCAATAGTTAGCATTTAGTACACACACATCTTTGGATTTAGGCATATTTATCTATTCAAGTGCCCCTTGCGCTCACATTGACTTGTTTTTCTTTCTCTCAGCAGATTCATTATATGACTTGTTGGTGTCAGAGGGTTTTATGAAAAGGTAAGTTAAGGATGTTCTAAAATTACCCTTGTCATAGACCCTAAAAGGTTTTATAAACATCATCAAGGACTAAATATGAAGCCCATTACCAGTGTGCATGTTGTATAGACGTTTGCAAGTGTCTTGTTTATCGTCTTCATTGGCAGCCTCTTCTGGGTCACACTGTGAGACTTTGCAGGGACCCTTTATAGTTATTGTTATTATACTATTATTGTATACTATCAGTCTTAACACGGGTAGTTCTGGTGCTAATTAAGGTCTTCAAAAGTAGTATAGGCAATTTAACTGAAATGTATTTATATAATAATGTTCACAGACATAAGTCACAAAGTACTTTAAAGAGATACATAAATAGTACAAAGAAGATCACAAATACATATGCAAATGCAAAAAACTGTTACACAATAAAATCCACAATCAATACACAGATTACAAACTTTTAATTATTAAAAATTAAATAATCAAGTCCATTTAATGGACGTTGGGTCCTCATACCACCATCATGGTGCTCAGAAACATGCACGTGTAGCCCGGTGGAGGTCATTCTGTTAGACTCCGGCAGTGTCATTCCTGTTCCTCCTTGCACAAAATAGCAAGTATTGGTTCTGCGCCTGGGTTGATGCCCTTCTACACCCCTGTCCAGTATTCTTCATGTAACAGGCCTACAGTGGTGTGAAAATGTATTTGCCCCCTTCCTGATTTCTTAGTTTTTTGCATATTTGTCACACAGGTTATCTTTGTCCAATATTAAAATTTGTTTGATGATCTGAAACATGAGTAAATACAAAATGCAGTTTTAAAATGATGATTTCATTTATTAAGGGAAAAAAGTTATCCAAACCTACCTGCCCTGTGTGAAAAAGTAATTGCCCCCTAAACCTAATAACTGGTTTTTCCACCCTTGGCAGCAAGAACTGCAATTAAGCATTTGCAAAAACTGGAAATGAGCCTTTCACATCACTGTGGAGGAATTTTGGCCCACTCTTCTTTGCAGAATTGTTTTAATTCAGCCACATTGGAAGGTTTTTGAGCATGAACGGCCTGTTTAAGGTCATGTCAATGCATCTCAATTAGATTTAAGTCCAGACTTTGACTAGGCCCATCCAAAACCTTCATTTTAGTTTATTTTGAGCCATTCAGAGGTGGACTTGCTGGTGTGTTTTGGATCATTGTCC
>VUQS01076787.1:0-12438 GCA_015108495.1 Heterochromis multidens
GTTTACATACTAGTTCTTAATACCGTGTATTGCCTCCTTTAACATCAATGACAGCTTGAAGTCTTTTGTGGTAGTTGTGGATGAGGCACTTTATTTTCTCAGATGGTAAAGCTGCCCATTCTTCTTGGCAAATGCCTCCAGTTCCTCTAAATTCTTGGGCTGTCTTGCATGAACTGCATGTTTGAGATCTCCCCAAAGTGGCTCAATGATATTGAGGTCAGGAGACTGAGATGGCCACTCCAGAACCTTCACTTTTTTCTGCTGTAGCCAATGAAAGGTCGACTTGGCCTTGTGTTTTGGATCATTGTCATGTTGGAATGTCCAAGTGTGTCCCATGTGCAGCTTCTGGGCTGATGAGTGCAAATTTTCCTCCAGTATTTTCTGATAACCTGCTGCATTCATCTTGCCATCAATAACTGGCTGCGTGGGAACGTAGAAGGTCTTTGGTCATGTAGTGTCCATGTACGATACAGCCTGGACTTCTGGTATGAATACAGTTGCACATGAAAACCTAAAAATTACAAAGAAACAAAGCCACTGTGATGTCACTCTTTAGTTAGTGAAGTCCCGTTTTGCAGCCTCGAGCTTGTTTTCATTGTAACCATCTCGATATTTTCAAAGCAGATATGACGAGCGAGCGTGGATCTGACCGAGAAACTGAGGGAATCTGCACACTGAGAGTCAATTGCAAGGTAGCTCTGCCCGAATGCACACCCTGCCTTATTGTTCTTTTTGTTTCTAATGGACCATGATTCACAAAATTAACTTCATATTGTATTTAATAAGACTTTAAATTAGGGATTGAGACCAGAAACTCATCAGTAAAGTATTTTTTGAGGTCATAGTTTTGAAACCAGAGGAGTCGCCACCTGCTGGTCATTAGAACCACCCCAGGTTTAAGGCATTTCAGCAATGACTTAACTTTTCCGATCCTGAACCCATGTTTCATATTCAGCCTATGGTTACAAAGGGGGTTTTAAAAAACTAACAAAGAGGTGTGGTGCATGGGGTCTCTGCAAAATACAGTGTGAAACTAAGTTATGAATATGATTTTTGCAGGGAAAACAAACAAAGTTAGCTTATGCTATCTTTCCGACCTTTATTTCAGTAACAACATCACCTGTTTCTAATATTTAGTCACTGATAAGGGCTGTGGGTGTGGGCCCTGAACTTTTCTTTCAGCTCCTGAAGTTCAGGCACACAAGAAAAAATTTTGAGAACCACTTTGATAAGAGCATCCAGGCTGGACCAGCTCATCTTTCTCATTCCTGCCAAAAATAAATAACTAAATAAAGAGAAACTCTGAATCACAGTGACTCAAGCTGATTCATGACAGCAGTCCAGACTGCTGAGTCATGCAGAGGACATGCAGATCATCCAGGATGGTCAGCAGTGACTGAGGGGTGACGGTTTCTTGTTTGAGTTTTGTTCTCTGCTTGTTTCCCACATTCCTAAAATTAAGAGTTCATGTTTACTGAGTGGTTTAATTCTGGTTTCCAGATTCTGAATTTGATAGCTGCATGAAGAATCAAAAAGAAAAACAAGAACAAACAGACACAAAAGGATAAGGAGCTTCGAGGAATGGAAAGGACTCTGAAGAGATCTGAAAGGCACTATGGCTGATTCCTGTATGTCCACAAAGAGACATAATTGATTCTGAAAAAGGCGTCTATACAGAAACTACAGTGGACCCCTGAGTGTTCAGTGGCTGATCTGATGCCCCAAAGAGAAGACTGTGTGCCCACAGGTCATGTAGAGACAGTAACTGACTATAATAGCCCTTTTCCACTAGTACCTACTCAGCTCGACTCGACTTGACTCCGTTTTTTGGGTTTTCCATTAGGTGGTACTACCTGGTACCAGGTACTTTTTTAGTACCTGCTTGGCTGGGGTTCCAAGCGAGCTGAGTCGATCCGAATATGTCACATCAATGGACTGCATGCCACTGATTGGCCAGTGAGTGATGTCACTTGATGAGTCATGAAAGTGACTCCTTCACAAAAATCAAACCCGGCAATGAGAGAAATGGCTACGCAAGTTGAAGAACAGGTAGCGGGAATAATGAACTCCTGTGGACTTACTAGTGACCATACACAGAATTTCTGAGTGCAGGTATCCAGTGAACTATCAGGTGTCCACATAGAGCCAATGCTGTTCTCCCAGGAGGGAAAGTGCAAGCAGTTATCTCCCAGGTAGAGCCAATAGTGAACTACAGGGTGTCCGTGGTGAAACTTATGGATTCTTAAGTGCTGACAGGGAATGATGTCACTAAGGTGTCTTTTGTCCTTATACAAACAATAAATCACATTTGGTTGCCTGCTGGAAAGAGCTTCCTACTTAGAGACATAATGAAGTGCCATGTATCCACCTAAAGACATTAGCGGCTCCAAGGTATCCACACAGACAAAATGCCAAGAGGAAGAGGGTACATGTACTCAGAGCAGGTTTCTGTATATTCTTGTTTGTACAGGGGATCCAGATACTCTCACTTTCTTCTTCATAAGGGGAATTTGGGGAAGAACAAACACCATAAAAGACTGAGACACATTCCTGTGACCAATGAGGCCATGGCAGGACTCCCACCTGCCGCTCATAAATCAAGAGGCAGACAGCTGCACTTTCCCTGTGATAAAGACAGTCAGAGGTCTCCCTAAAAAGCCAAAAGACTAATTTGGCGTATCAATTCCTCTGAAATGCTGGCCACGGTGTTGAAATATTTCCACTGAGCAGCTTTATCCAGACTGTTTTGACACCAAATAATGTTTTAATTTCTGCTGAGTTCCAGCCAGGAGAAGGCTGGAGGCTGTGAATCTTATCAGACAGACAGAAAGCACAAACTGAAGGGCAATAAATCTACCAGCCTGGTGTTTGTTCGTGCTCTCTGACAGGAAACTGATCTGAGCTCTCAGGGTGAGCTGCAGATCAAAGAGAATTCACAAACCATCGTGGTGACACATCGGGGGGTGTAGTACACGTTACTGTTACTTCAGCTATGTTGTCTTCAGAGCGTGTTCTAGTTTTGTTGATGATTACATGATGATACACAAAGTCACATAAGAAAGTTTTTAAGGTTTTCCTAAAGATGTTCTGCTGGTTTGTTGGAGTTTTTATAATTTTGTCTTTTACATGCTGTCATAGTGTTAAACTTCTGTACATTATAAAAGACACACACGAGATCAGTGAACCTTCCTGCATGAATGCAGGTTCAATGATTACCAGTGCTGTTCCAACTGCTGTTTAACTGCATAGTTTCAGATATTCAAATAAAGCAGGAAATGATTTCCTGGGACAACCTGCCGGAGTTCAGGGAATATCCTCAGTGAGGTTTGCATAGAGTTACGGGGAATTTCCATTGTTAATAACTGGTTTAACTTCCATTGTTTGCATTTTATCCACAAAGCTCCACAAGGCATAACTCATTATGGGCATGAGTTTATACATTTTTATAGATTTAATAACTGAAAACTGTAGAAAAATCCTAAATAGGTGTTTGCTGGATACAAAACAGACAGTTTAGCTGTGATTAAGAAGAGAATTAAAATATGATACACCTAGTAAAACAGTCCTGTTTAAGGTCTCAGTGAGTTTTCTTTAAGTGTTCATTTGTCTGAAGTCCCACCCTGTGGACACGTCTTTGTCTCGCGCTGTAACGTTTGCTTTTACACCTTTGAAATGCTTCATTAATTCACTGTGAATCACTTTGAATTTACTCTTTTAACTTTACTTTGTCAGCTTTGTGTTCAAACAAAAACACTAAGAGAAAGATTAGGATAGGGATTTGTGTCAATTTCAGTTCATACAGTTCAGGTCATGTAACAACAAAGTAAGGTAATGAGTAGTGTAAGGAATTAATAACTCAGGAGAATAATTAAAAATTTAATGCATTACTTAAAAAAAAGAAGTAACAAGTAACGTGTGATATATTTTTTTAGCAGTGACTCCAATACTGCTAATGCCCCCCACAGATGGTAGCTTTGAGCTATGCACTGATTTAAGGCCGTTTGAGTGGAAACAAAGAAGTTTTGTTCTAAACTTCTTTGTTTTTTTGCTGTTAACTTCAAAATCTATTATTTGCTACAAGATTTAAGATAAAAAATAACATGTTGAGATTAAAGCTGAACTATAAAACTTGTAAGAGGTCATTCAGCATTAATGGTACCTTCACATCCTACGTATGCTACAAGCAAGCTAGCTTTGTTAAAAGTTAAAAATGTTTATTAAACAGATGCAGAAAAAATATGTAATATGTAATAGTTTAAACGTCTATGTGCTGTATGTGGGACATGTTGGCAACCAGCTGAGAGTTTCTTTCAGGTTTGGTCCCAAACTGAGATAAAAATATCCCAGATCTCTGCACTGAGAGCACTGCCGGCGATCGGTCTTTCTTAGTTCATGTTCCTGGAACAGATGGCAAAAACAACCCCAACTTTTTTCACAACCACTGAGCTTTTCTTTATTCAGCACTTACTGGTGTACAGTATAGAGACTGTGTGGGAGAATCAGCCGAAGAGTTTTCTCACTTTTTCCAGGTGAAGCAAACAGCAGCTTCCCTTGAAGCTGTTCAACTGTTTAACATGCAAATGAGCTCATGTGATTTCCACAGAAAACATGGCAGCTTGATGTCCGGTCAGATCCGGTTTGACAGCCTGCAGGGCAGCATTAACCGGCAGGTCTTTATTAACATTTCTGCACAGGAATGTTTGCACAGAGTGGAGGAAAACCTGAGAAAACCTCGTGTCTCAAATCTACAGTACTTTTCTGGAGGGGAAATGAGGCCAAACCCTAAGAGACACCAGAATTTCATATGAAATGGATGAAAAAAATAAGTTTTACTGATTAATCTGAGTTGGAGAGGTTTTGCCTTAAGCCCTCTCCAACTCATTCACTCAGCATCTAGAACTGACTGCTGGTCATATTTGCCTTGTCTGCATTATACTGACATTTAAATGTTCCACTCAGCATAAACTGTAAAAACCTTTAGACGCCCTTCTTATTTCACGCCTTTATCAAGTCGCAGTTTCAGTTCTCCATTATTTCGGTTTATCAGGGATTCTGTTGACTGAACCACCAACTTGTTGTCATCCAAAGGAATCAAAAACTGCCGTTCTCATGTATCAAAATTATGCACAAGGCGTCCTTTGGCATTAGTGCACTGATGCACCAGCCTTGGGAACACTGGATGCTCAAAAATAACAGTCCTGTTTGAAGATCAACAAATTCCAGATGAGATTGGAGGGGTGGCAGTGAAGTATACTTACATATACTCGTAATTAGTTTGCACCATTTTGTGGAGCTTTGTGGTTTGATCTTTGGTTTTCACTTGTTTTTACTCTTTGGTTAGGTCTAGTCACGGACATCTTAGGTTTAAGAAAAGATCATAGGTTGGAATAAAACACTCCCTTCACAACAGTAAGCTTGCCTGCTGACTAATGTGGGACAGTTTTGTCTCTTTGTTATCATAACCCAATGTGTCAGGTTCGGTTTTGACAAATCGTACGAGAACAGGTGTCCAAAGGATGTTTTGTGTGTAATATGGAGATTTTTGACAAACTGACTATTTGATGCCCTGGGAACAAAAATGGGCTGAAAGCACACCAAGACTGAGAACCATGTATCTATAATTACTGACGAGACAAGAAGTAAGAAGTTTCCCCTGATCTGACCATCTTTCTGTAGCTCAGAAACCAGTCAGATGATCCTCGTACAATCCACCTCCACAGGTGTTCATCTCTTACATTTTTTCTGACTGCAGCTCTTTGTCAGGACTGTGTGGGCGGCTGATTGACATCTTCTTCTCTTCAGTAAGTTGTCTTGCACCTGCTAAAGTGAGACAACTTATGGTTTTTATTCTTGTGCACACTTTGGTGACCTCATAACTTCACCACACGTTTTATTGAGCAGCTCTAATTAACCGTATCAGCAGATTGAGTTTCAGTCTTGTGGTTTAAACACATCTGAAGTTTTTTCTGGGGTTTCTGGGTTTGTCTCTATAAATATACAGAAAGTTAAGCTTTGAAAACACACCTGTAGTGATAACATTAAACTTTCACACCCTTCTACTTCTTCCCACACATCCTGCTGACCTCCCATGGGACACTAAGATGGCTTCCCCCCAAGCACCACCCTCCGCCCCCTCTCAGTGCGTCTGTAGCAGGGTTTTCCCGAGCGTTGAGCTGCTCCCCACGCTGAGCGGAAAGTAAAACTGTGTTTGTCTGTAGACCACCGACAGAAAAACCTACTGACCACAGCGCAGTGTTGGTTTCCACAGACGTAAAGTTGTTCAATGACACAGAGGATTTTCTGCTGTGTTGGGTTTGTTACTACAGGAAGAAAGGATTCCAAGTGCAGTTGGTTCACTTATTTAACTTAAGAGCAAATTAAAAATACAAACTAACAACTTGTGCAAAATTATTTTATTTTATTAAAGCTTTCTGGTTTGTTGGTGTTTGCTGGCACGTGAGTGAAAGTTTGGAGAAAACTGCCGTAAGGCTGTCCGAGTTCAGATGATTTCAAAGGGAAACACACTGCCATGTCAGGTCACTGAGGATGATATATAGTTATTATATTATATTATATATATATAGTTATTTTTTAAATAAATTATTCTTATTGGGAAGTTTTTAACTCAGCGACTCTAGAAATGTGAGAAAAGCTGCATGTACTCAAAGATGTTAGGATGCAGATTGAAATAAATGCTTGATTTGCTGGGGGTGTTGATGTTTTTGGAACAAACCTTGTACAATAAAATGAAGGTAAAATATGAGAAACCAATAGAAGAGAACAGAAAAAAAAAAAAAAAAAAACTTTATTGCCCTCCAGGATCACACTTCACATGTATGAACAAGAAGTGACACCCTTCAGGCTCACCAATAAAGCCTACACTGAAGTACCAAACAAACAGAACCACTCTCCATGAACCCCAGCCTCCTAAAAGAGAAGAGAGAAACAGGACCAGCTCCTAAGGTGGACTTGGTTGCTTTTTGTGGCTCCAAAGAAAAGAAACTTGAGGTTGACGCAGGCTGATGGGGAAAAACAAAACAAAGCAATGAAAGATGAAGCCAGTGTCAAAGTGCCAAAACCTGCAGTTGCCAAGGCCGCTCAGGCTGGTACTTTACTCAAATGCAGAAGCAGGCAACAACAGGACATTTAGAGCACAATCTTTATTATCTGAGCCACGGGGAACCACAGGGAGTGGGCGTCAACAGGAGTGTGTATACTGCAACAGAGGAGAACTGAGTTACTCCAACGGTCTCATACAGGAGTACATGAAGGATTGCAACAGGAAAAGGTGCGAGTTTGTTTCTTACTTGGAAGCCAGGTGAGGTTATTCCGAGGGTGAGGCGGCCAGGTGAGCGTCCGAGGAGAAGAGGGTTTCCTGAGCAGATTGATCCACATGAATTCCGGTCCAAATCCAGAGGGCGAAGAAGTGTAGGAGGGAAGGCAGGTTGGGCTCCAGCTGAATGTCCAGTTTGGTGACGGATTGTGGGGAGGAGCGGACCAGCACCGAGAAGCCGGGTGAGTGAGGGGTCCTGAATCCAGACCAGGGTGAACTAGGAACACAAAGACAACCAGGTTAACACATGAAAGCACCAGATACCACAAAAACAACATGGGACCCGATTTTCCACCGCAAGGAAACAGACACTCTGGTGGAGAAGGCTCGGGCTGGTCCTTAAAAGTCGTCTCTTGATTGTTGCCTGATAGGTAACTGTTGTGTTCAGCTGAAGACTGGAACCCGGCTCCACCCAGGAGGGAGGAACCAAGCCAAACCTGGACTCCTGGAGGCAGGGACAGAAGAACACTTTTCCAAAAACCTGCCCCTTCCTCCCAGACCCTGACAGCAGTCCCTCAAAGGGCCACCTGTGGCTTGCTCCAAAAGTGAGTCAATCCCCACAAACTCCCATAAAATTTCCAACTTTACAGCAGAAATAAACAGGTTTACAACCTGGTGCTTCTACTGATAGTTGATAGTGTTTGTTTGTTTGTTTTTTGTAGGTTTCACTTTTCCTGAAGTTTTTAATGTGAAAGACTCAGAGGAAGCAACCGTAGCAACGAAAATGACAAATTTAGAAATTTCACATGAAATATAAAATAGGAGACATAATCAAAAGAAATAATTTGAAAAAACAACATTGCAAGAGTTTCCAGTGCACCCCCTGCACAAAATTAAAACACAACACAGAAATAAATGAAAAGTGTCCAAATGCTTCCAAAACAAAGAAGAACCATCACAAAGACAGCAGGAAATATCAAAGCTGGAAGATTTCTGAGGGGGAATTTCCCTTGAAGGCAACAATCATAATGGAAACCAAATCTGGGGCCAAAGAAAGAAATGGGTGTTAAATTTGGAACGTAAATGTGTCAGAAATCGGCATGTGAGTAAAACCGTGAGTCATCTGTGTCTCCCCTTCACCTCCCTCAGCTCTTCACGCTTCGTGGCTCTGAACAGAGCAAGTTTCCACAAGACCACTTCTGCAAAATCAGCTGAACTGAAGCAACGCTCCTCATGCTGCTCACTCCGTGTCGATTTCTGTTAAACAGTCTTCACGTCTTTTACCTTATGAAAGCAACAACAATACTTTCACTGCACTTTATGGAGTAGGAAGACTTTCAGTTGGTATCAGAATTGTTTTTGTCTGGAAGTTCCCACTTTCAGAAAAGGGCGTGAAACGATTGTGGTTTCAAGCTTTGTGTAAATAAACATCAGAGATGTGAACACGCTAGCTGGGTTACTCTGAACAAACCCACAAAATCTATTTATGAGCATTTTCAGTCTGCACATTAAAAATACACCGAGTGGAATCCCCAAACATTCAAAGTATTCTCATAACATTCTTCTTACAAAAAGATTTTTAAACTGTAGCGGGAATGTTTGTGCATGTAGACAAGCAGAATGTGTCAGTGAGGTCCAAAGTAAAAAGTCGACATAAAAAAATGAAGCGTGTGCACGCTCTCTGCGCTCTAACTGACCCTCAGTGCGCCTCATGGCTTCAGTATTTCTTCTGGAAAAGAACGAGCACTCTGGAGCTGAAATGATTTCTAATAATGAAATATCAAAAATGTCACATTACCACATTTCTGTGGTATTAATTAACTGCAGATGCTTTGAAGTCAAACATTTCCACTGTTTCAGTGTTGAATTGTTATCCGTGTTGTTTTGTGTCTTTACATGCAGCGATGTGATTGATAGAGAGCAGATTAGTAGAGCAGTAGAGACAGCAGCTAGATGATCCAGGCTTTTCTGCTGCAGCGGCTCCTCCTTCTGTGATCATAACGTTTGGCAGAAATAATAAATTGGTGCCATGATGAACATGTTGATTCTTCAGTGATATTAAAGACACACAGTCCTGGGCTGCTAACTCACTACAAACCAGAACAGTCTGCTGATGATGTGCAGGGTGTGCTCGGAGTAGTTGTTGGCCAAACAAGAGGAGCATTAGTAATTCTTCCAGGATCAGTAGAACTAATGGTTGGACTAAGTTCAAGTCTCTCAGACTCAGCAAAGGTACAAAGGTTAGGACTTAGAATTGGACAGTAAGGAAAAGAGGAAGTCCTAAACTTTCTTTGGGAGGATCCATACACAGTTTTATGTCCCTGCCACTCTAGGTCCAATTTTTGTTTTAGCTTTGTAAGGTTCCTAACTGAAGAAACTCAGTGAGGTATCTGAGTGGCAGCTATAATAAGAGTTGGGCTGGAGCCTATCCCTATCCCAGCTGTATTCTGCTTCACATCAGGATGTTTTCTATCAAGGTGAAGAAAAAATGTTTAAGAAAACATACTTAGGTGGAGCCTGACTGCAGACTTAGTCTGGAGTTTCAGCTGTATTTCCATGCACCAGTTTACTGTGTGCTGTATGGGTTTGACGCAGTGGGCCAGTTTACTCTGGTGAAAAAGAAACTGAAAGGCACATTTTTGTAAAAGTAGCAGCTGAGACTTATCAGGAAGGCAGTAACCTAAAATACGCCCGTGTTTCCTGAGCTTCAAACACACCACCTTGTGTTTTTCTGAGAAGCTTCACCTGCTGTGGTTTCTTACATCAGCTCAGTCTATTTACTTCTCATCTCACTTGAGAATGCTAAGAGCAGCCATTTGTCTTCAAGCTGGCAGAGATGATTCCTCACATTGTGCATGGCCACAATTTATACAGTTATCCTTTTATCCTCGAATCAGAGAGAACACACTCTGTGGTTTATTTTACACTCCCAAAAATCCCAGAACACCAAATGTGGACTAATTAAGCACTGAAAGTAGTCTCCAACAATGCACTTTCTGCATATATATTTAAAGAGGACTATTATATTAATGAGTCAGAACAGTAAGCTTGGAGCTGACAGCCACAACAGGGAAGTCAGAGACGGCCCAGTCTGACTGCTAAATGTGTAAAAGCTTCACTGGTTCACAGTACAAAATGTAGTACTTTTTACAAATTATGTGTCATTGTGAAGTGTGAGTAACCTGCATATTTCGGGAGTTTATTCTTGGGGCTGGATTTGCTGACCTAGCAAAGTGGAAAACAGAAACTCGAAAGGATAAACCCAAACCAAACTCAGTGATAATAAATGTGTAAAAATAACTGGAAAAAGTATAAGGCCCTCACAGTGACTGAAACTAAGTGTAAAAATAACAGCATCACACAGAACATGAACCCCAGCCTCCTGTATGAAAGTCCAGTGTGTGAATCACAGAAACTGCACCAGCTCCTGAGGTGGTAATTTAGTTTTTTTGTAGCTACAAAGACAAAGAAAATTGAACCAAACAGAAAATTCTGGGGATGAAAACTAGATCAGTCCCCATTTTAAATACTCTCATGATAAAAAAGCTCAGGTTTAACCAACGCAGGTGTCTGTAGCTGCTAGCTGTCTGCTAGACTTCACCTCAGCTAACTGGAGTCCCTGAACTGGACCTCTGCACCGTGTTGGTGCTGTTGGAGCCTTTTGAAGCATTTTAATGCAATTATCTGACCAATAATATGGCTGCTGTGAGGTTAACGGTACTAACAGACTGTCCAAGAAGTCTGAGCTCCAGCTTTGCTGTGTGAAATTCTATTTTTTTATTTGGATGTTTCTGATTAGCACTGATTAGCAGGTATCTGTGTCTATGTGATGCACCTGTACAATCACTGCAAGCCAAGCTAGCGAGCTTTTGCTGACTTCTGGCTCCAAAAAGCTAACATAGTGGTGGCCAAAATGTTAAGGAAACTAAGTGATGCCACAGTTGCCATGTCCATCTTTTATATACAGTATATGCAAAAACATTTTAGATTTTAGATCTTTTATTGTGAAGCTAATCTGTTTTGCACTGTAAACCCAATTGGTCTGGATTGGTCTGGTCCTTTAACCCAGTCTTTTAATAATCTGAATCACCAAAGCCAAAGTGTTGCTCCAACCATCCATCCCAACCTCATCCCTGTGGAGTATGAGGATGTAACACTGCCTGCAACAAAAAAGGAAGAAACATTGCCACTTAACATAATATTATAAGAATTTTAATATATTACACTTCATAATACAATATATACTAATAGATACCAGGCACTAATAAAATGCACACTTGTGTTGAGAAATGTGAAATAAAACCAGACTGCAGGGAACAAAAGAGTGATGACCGGGTGTTTTAGGGGAAAATATTTCTGTAGATGCTGGGAACCTCCAGGCTTCACCTTAAGAACCAGTAGAACCAGTCAGGATTTCATGAAACCTTTTCATACAGCACAGTTTAACAGCGAATCCTGTGCTGCATTTTAAAGTGTTATCGGTGTATTTTGCAGGAGTCAGTGGTGAACTGTGGACCAGTAACAGTTGGCAGTAAATTCTGAGTCTCTGACAGAAACGAGGACATTAAGATGAAAAGAAAACAGCCATACTGGCGTTTACAGTATCTTATCAGACAGCTGCCGTCTGGTTAACCAAGAAAAACTAAAAGTAAAACTCCCCACCTGACAGCTCGAACTGCTGAGCTGATAAGGCTGCAAACTGCCCCACTGATAAGCCTTCACATATATCCCCTGTTTACCCACGATGCAAAGCAGCTTTATCACTCAAACAATGGAGCAGTTTCCTGTTTCAGTCCAACATCAATCCCTCCGACCCGCAGGAAGGAAACTCCTTACATGGGCAGCAGGTGTGCTGTGTCATAATGAATGTACACGACATCCAGGCAGGTCAGTGGTTATAGGGGCAAAAATGGTTGATGATATTTTTAATAATATAAATTCTTCTAATATAAAGATCAGGTTCCTCATGTTGCTGAAAATAGATTCTTAAAGTTCTCTTACATGGAAAACCAACACATCACTTCCTTATTTCCTTCCTTCAGCCCTTCCTTAATTACTAAATAGTTATAGGTTTGGATCCAAAAATAATTTGCTGACATAAATAAATTAAATCAGAAAACAGTTGGTTATCAGTTCTTTGCACAGTGGTGCAGTGGTTAGCACTG
>VUQS01076787.1:19084-38105 GCA_015108495.1 Heterochromis multidens
CTACTTTTTTTTTTTTTTTTTTTTTTTTTTTTTTATGTTTTGCATGAAAAATTACTTCAATCATGAATAAATTTTCAGATTCAACTAACAAATCATTTTGGCTCTAGACTTTATTGATCCAGCAGTAAGGTCACTAATCCAAAAGGGTTTTATTGTTTAAGTGTGTTTAAGTTAAATACATATACATATTAAAAATAAATACAAAAAAGTAGGACAGCTATATATAAAGTAACCAAGCAGTTTATTGCAGGGGTTTCCTAGTTTTCTGGAGGGCTTAGGCATGTGGCAGAGATGTGTTAGCATTTCCACAGAAACTCTTTGTCTGTGACAGCAGAGGTTCTTCATGCTCTCATGACAGAACCCATTACAGGACCTTCATAATCCCCTGCAGCATAAACTGGGCTGATTAAACTATTTTAGTGCTGATTAACTCTAAAAGAGTTGATTGAAAACTGGATGAAAACACCTGCTAGCCTAGCAACATTCAGGCTATAAAGGAAACTTTCAAAAATGTCATTTTGAAGGCGTCCTAAAATTTGATGGCAGTCACTTTTATTCAGGCCAGTACGGCTTCTTTTGTGTTCATGGTGCTCGGGCCTTGTGTGAGACTGCACCTTTCATTTGTAGGGATGGGACGGGCGTAGGAATGCCAGTGCAATATCACACAATCTACTACAGCAGCTCAGACATAAACTCTACTTATGCAAAATTTAGACAGCTTCACTTTTTATGAGATATCTTGTAATATTTTATCTACACCACTGACATGCTTTAGGGGCCAAATGTTAGGAAGACATTTGAAGCTGGCAATTTACTTGTCAATCCACATTCCTACCCTCAACTATGACCATGATTTGTAGGTAGAAAGAATAAGATCGCGGATGCAAGTGGTGAAGTTGAGCATTCCTTGAAGGGAGTCTGGGCTCAGCCATAGAGATGGGATCTCGGTCATTTGGTAGGAGCTCAAAGTGGAACCACCATGCCTCCACATCGAAAGCAGCCAGTTGAAAATTTGCAGAATCGGTTTCTTTTTATTACTCTGGCATAAAAAGAAACAAACCTTCTACTTTTATTCCACATATTTGTGATCTCAAGTTGTTGTTTTGTTTTGTTTTACAGAGGGATTTGTTCATGTATCATTAAAAACTTTATTTCTGGCTGTTGACAGTATTTTCTGATGTTTAGAGCAATAAAAATACCTTTGCAAAAAGCTTTGAGTCCAATAAGTTACCAGTGGAAACATGTAATAATGGCTTAAGAGTTCTGATCTCTCATTTGCACATTTAATCATAACATTTTTAGAAAACGTGAAAAACAAACAACAAAAAAAGATTATGTTCATGTTTAATTTTGGTATCTATTTACTTTTTTAAAATTGTCCCTTTTACCGGTAGTGTCTTGCCTTGAAGCAGAATCTATCAATATTTATTTAGAACATAAATAATCCTGCAGCACCTCGTGAAGCCTGAACCATCAGGGTCTAAACTCAGTATTACAATAACAGATACATAACAAACATGGGAGATGACCCTTCAGTATAAATATAAATGAATATAAATATTATCGAATATTTTTCAAGATAAAACAGAGAAACATTGTTACTGATGCTGAGAGCTGACAGCCTGCTGTTATGGGGTTTTCTCCAGATGTGTTTCACAGCAGTTTGCAGCCATTTCTTTGCTGTCAGCAGAAGTAACTATCTATTTTTTGTCTTTACAAATGGTTTTTATCGAACTCTTTAAAAGCTGTTTTAGTGTGTGATGTGACAACAGAGCGGTGAACTCCATGTCAGAGTGGTGGCCTTGAGATTTACAGAATATGAGGCCAGTTTCCGGTGAGAACATCCATCTTCTGGCTGCTTTATCTTTACTGCTGCTTTCTGCTGGATTAGTCAAGGATGTCAAGTGATGCCTTAGCAGTCCAGCATGCCTGATTATGATATCACACATTCACAGATGGCCCAGAAACGGCTTAAAAAGTTGTCAGATCAGCTCTGATGCGCTGACAAACTAGTGCAGTGCATCAGATGTGACGATGGACTGCAGCTGGCAGCGCTTACAGAAATCTGGCTTTAAAATCTCATGTCATGTGATGCTGATTCAGTTTGTGTTTTAAATAATACATCCACAGCTTTACTTTTTGCCTTCAACTGAGTTCATTAAAAATAGGGTTTAGCCACAAACAAGGTCATTTCTTGTGGATACTATAAAATATTGTAAAATATAACTCACATATACAGTGAAACTGTTTCTGGTTTGCATAAAAGGACCTTTTAGTGCAAAAATTCTTCTTAAAGTTCTGTTATGAGTTCATTTCCCCCGCAATATGTCTGGTGGTCTATAAAGCTTTGGGTGGTCAGTAAAACTACAAACATGCTGTATACAAATTTGAGATTTTTTTTTTTTTCTTTTAGGAACTTCTGCTTAAAATTTTAAATTTAAGAAAATAACTCTCAGTAATTAATTTCATTTCTGAATTTGAATGTTCTTAAATTGTTTTAAGTGATGTCACCTCATGATTACCATCAGCTGCTCCTCATGTGGCTGTTCTAAAAAACCTCAGATCAAACATGATGTCAGATTGTTGTGAAAACAGAAGCGAGTACGGGTTCTCTGAGGTGAAAATATTTCAGTTTGGGTGAAAAATGTTCTTGATTCTATCAGCTGAGATTTTCCCACAGACTATGGATTCTCCTGATGTTCCCACACAGAAATGGAGGAAAAGGTTATTGTCACCGTTCATGGGCAGCTGGTTCAAATTTAGTTTTGTATAGAAATGCAAAATGATCCAAAAACACTGTTGTCATGCAGCATGGGACAAGCTAGCCAAAACAGAGAATCAAGAATCAATCAGGAACAATTAGATTTCCAATATTTCCAATGTTTGTTATTGTAACTTCACTCTCTCAAAACTATGTCATTTATATGTAGTTCACTGAACAATTTCTGATGCATGAACTGCAAAATCACGCCATTTTGCCTTTGTCCAGGAGGAAACCACAGCTCAGTGCAGTCACACAATTTTACAAAACATAAAAAAGTAGAAAAATGAAAATTTTGGACTTCAAGTTTTTGTCACGTATACACAACTGAAATGTGGGCCAGAACTTAATTTTACATTTGGTCTGAACACACTGTAAGTGGAACCACAAGAACACTGAGCAACCTGGAAATGTTTGCATTCATTGATGCTGGATGCTAAAATCATTATTTTTTTTAAATGATGCATTAACATCAAATGTGAAGCAAGGTTTAACCTTTCATGAATACAGTCATGTTGGGAACCAGCCAGCTAGATGAGGATGAGTATAACCCATAGTTTCAGAACTTACCATGAAGTCCTACGATCTTGCTCACATTTGTCAAAGCTATCCTTTTTTTTTTTTTTTCCTCTGTCTCTAAATAAAAACCAAGATGAACCATTCAGCTCCAGCTGCCCTAAAATGGTGTCAATAAGCTTTTTGTCCATTTCTGATTGGTGGTGGCATCAGGAGACTCCTAGCTGGTGGGTTTTCAGGATGCACATGAAGCAAATTTTTCACTGAACCTGGAATATTTTTTAACTCACGCAAAAGCAGCTTTGTCTCTGATCATGTCACCTCATATGAATCTTATTGCTTAGATTTCATATGTATTGGGAGATACATACAAAATATAGGGAGGAGAATATTTAAATCAAGCTCGCCAACTGATTTACTAACATTTCTAACAACAATTTACTGCTAATTGCGCTGATATTGAATGCTGAAAATGTCTTATTTTTTGCACAACTTTTGTGAATCACCCTGAGAACTAAGCACACCTATGAGCTCTATTTGAGGGTTGCGCTCACACGATAAACAAAACAAATATTCATACTAGGAAAGCTGGAACCAAAGACTAATTATCAAAACCATTGTAATAACTTGTTCAGTAAATCTTGTATTGACTGAATTGTTGTAGCATTTAGCTGTTTGGGAAGCTGCAGGTTTCAGTTGAATATTATGACAGAAAAGAAAAGCCTGTTTGATACATTTCGGCTTGCTGTGTTTTTCCATCTGTACAGTACACTTGAGTTAAAACACAGCCTTGCTCTCAGTGCATTGCATGATCCCACTCAGTCACTCACTCAGCCAAACACCACCAGCTGCATATCAACCAGCCACATCAAGCAGCCCAGTGATGCTGCCGCTTTGTCCTCTCTGAGATGAGCTTTAAAAGGAGAGTTTAATTTGGACTCTGCTGTTGGGGTTGGTGGGCTGATTGCGCAGATGGGTGAGCATCGCTCGTGTGTGTGCATCTGAGGGAGCGCGTTTGGAGCGAGAGGGGTGGGGATTTTAGAAAGCATACTTACATTTCAAAGTAATGGGCTATTTATAGGGCAGACAAACACAGTGAGAGAGCGAGGGGGGTGGGGGGCAAAAGAGTCCACTGCCTTTGGCCTGTTGTTGTTAGCATGGAGGAATGCACCAGTGGCTGTTGTTATAAGGATAGAATGGAAGGGTTGCAGCCACAGCTTGTTAAGGGCACACGTGACCACACATATACTCACACACCAAAGGCTGCACATGCTGGGTTATACACACACGCGTGCGCACACACACACACACACAGAGTTTGTTTTAGTTACAGTAATTAAACTGTATGGATACAGTCACAGACATGCACATTTTAGGGATTAATGCTAATTTATGCTGTTGTGATCAAGTTCAAAGATGATGGTGAGTTCTCAGCCCTACAGCTGGGAGATGCAGTGTGTCTGTGTATTTCGTGTTTTTATGTAATCACTAAGAGTTGATTTTATATGTGTTTATTACTTCACTGTGTGTGTGGAACCAATTGTAGAGAAGGCTCCTCTGAGTGAACTTTAGAGTGCTTGAATGTTTATCAAAGAAGCAGATATTGATCACAGCCCTACATGCAGGGCAGTGGTGGCCCGAGGCTGTGACTTCTTGGATGCTTAAACAAATTAGCCCAGCCTGCTTTGTGTATGCTACATGTGAACGAACCAGGGCGTCAAATCTGCTGGACAAGTGAGTCTGTAAAATGTCAGGGACACTCGCTGTTTTCCATTAAATAGATTGCCCAGGAGAATCCACATGAAATGTTGATCACTTCATTTATTTTCTGATTAATTCCACTAAAGTCCTGAGGGGGAAATGGAGAAGAGAGTTCTGAGACGACTGGGATCTGTAACAAGAACGAGGGCAGCAAATTCTCAAACTGCACGCTGTAACAAGAACTTATTTAATTTAAAGAGGCTATAATCAATATTTCCTTCACCACAGAGGTATGTTAGTGCCATGTGTTTTTGATAGGAAGAATGGCAGAAACTGCCAGCTTAAATTACAGAAAACTTGGTGTAGAGGTGAAGCCTGTGCAAAAAATGAATTCAAATTCATGATCTGAATTGCTTTCTTTAAAATTGCTTAACAGTATTTGGTCTTGGACTCCTCTTGTTTTAATAAAGCCAATCAGCCACACCATTAATGTGCTGCATATACCAAAGTGTTTTTTCCCTGCTGAATATAAGAGGCATGCTTCTGAAAATTTCTAGCTGGAAGTGCTTGCAAGTGTGTCAAGATGCAGCAAGTTAATGGTTCCACAACACTCAGATCCAACTGCGCATCTGCAGTAAGCAACATAATAAGCTCTACTGTCAAAACCACACTGAAACTCATAGGACTCGAAGGATCCACTGCTAAAGTCCCATGTCCAGTGGGTCAGACCGGTTTGGGGGCACAAAAAGGACATATATACAGTGTTAGACATCAGGTTGTTGAATTTTTCAATTTTCTTTCTCTCCCTCCCCTCACCTCCAGCTGGTCGCAGCAGATGGCTGCCCCTCCCTGTGCCTGGTTCTGCCGGAGGTTTCTTCCTGTTAAAAGGGAGTTTTCTTTCCCACTGTCGCCAAGTGCTTGCTCATAGGGGGTTGTCTGATTGTTTGGGTTTTCTCTCTTGTATTATAAGGTCTTACAACATAAAGCACCTTGAGGCAACTGCTGTTGTGATTTGGTGCTATATAAATAGAATAGAATTGAATTGAATGTGTATACTGAAGTTGAAAGCTAAAGTCAGAATTGTCATCTGACCCTGATTCCTTTTCTTTCACTTCAATATTTTCTTTATTTCATTCTGAAACAACATGCAGGTCTTTGTGTTCAGCCATTTTGTTTTTTGTTTTTTTTTGTTTGTTTTGTTTTTTTCCATCAAGTCTCTCAAAATCTACCGTAGACTATTGGTGCAGTACTAAACATCAGACAAAGTGTTTGAGTCTCTTTGGTGAACTTGGTGAAGTATTTAAGAACCAAAGAATCTAATATTTCCTTCAGGATTTAGAAGAAGCCAAAAACAGTGCTAAATATTGCCTTATATTCTCATTCACTGAAAATGAATGAGAATTTTGTCAGTGTGTATTGACAGTTTGATCTCACTGTATACAATGAGCATTTTTTTTTTTTTTTAATGTTCGTGGGACCATTAAAAATGACAATAGTAGAACGTTTCTGTCTTGATTTAAAAATATAAATGTGCTCTTTCATCCAGCATAAAATACTTAATTGTTTAGTTCATCTCTCTGCTTCTTCTTCTACACCACTATCTTCCTCTCCCTTCAGTGTGATGTGAAGCCACAGGAAACGTGCCACTTTTCACACACAAAGGCTTTTTTATTTACATTTACTCATTTTATGTATTCAGTGTCTGACAGCAGATTCAGACGCTCCAATTAAAAATGAGAAGTTCATACAATTCCTTTTCATAAAGAGGAGGTGAATTGATTGCTAAAATTTTTTTCATAAGTTTGATATTTTTCATATCAATAAATATGCGTTTTGAGGCTGTTACCTGCGAGTGTCGTAAACAGAAACAAACATTTTAGACAAACTTGGATGTTCTGTGCTTGAGCTTTTAATGAAGTTGGTGGCACTGCAGGGGTTCCTGGAGGAAATGCTTTATAATTTTTATCTTGACTCCACTTAAAGAAATTGCTTGAAATTCAGCTTTCAGATGTGTGAAGCTTTAGGGTCTTGTGGGTAAACACACTCACATCGATTTGTTTTGTTTTTGTTTGTTGTTTGTGTTTTTTCCCAACACAAAGCTTCCTTGGACAAGTAAAGCTCCATGTTTGGGTGCTTTAAACTTTATTTTACCACACCAGTATTTCCAGTCTTTTATTTGGAATCTAGGACTTTAACTTTGATGCTGATACCCACTAAGTCTCCAGTGTAATGATCCTCTGTGCTGACTGTGCTGCAAACTTTCATGGCATTTCCTCAGAAAAGCCAAAAAATTGGTACTCTCTTCTTTCACCTTACTTGTTTTTAAGTCTGTTATTTGCTTTCATTCACACATTTGGAGGGTGGCATAATAAGAGAAATCACAGGCAACAGAGGTGTGTTGTATGAGGGTTTCAGAGGCAGCTATACTGCAGCTTCAGGCCTCAGTTTGGAAGATGAGGCAAATCAGTTTTATTTATATCACCCTAATATTGCAAATTTGACTCATGGGGCTTTACAGCATATAGCACCCCCTGTCCTAGACTCTAGATTCAGATAAGGAAAAATTTTCTAAGAAACACTAAAAGGAAAAGATGGAAGCATGACACAGGAGGGTTCTGTCTGCCTGGATGGACACAAATTTGATAACATTAACTCACAAACTGCACCATAAAAATTGTAACAATGCATATTTTCTGTTTCTTTGTGAGATAGGAAAACATCATTATGATGGTGAAGCAGAACAAGGAGTCAAAAATAGATCAGATAGCTTCAGACTGAGGTGTTGAGCTCTGCAGCACTAGTTTGACAACAGAGGGTGTCAGTGTGATAAAATAACTGCTTTCTTTCTTATTGTGTAGTCTTATTTCTCATCATCGCTGGCTAGACACTGTGGCACTATTCTGCTGCAGCATTGTAGTTAAATAAAGGTAAAACCTGGAGAAGTAAATGGTACATTTTGTGTTGTGTTTTGAAAGGACAGCTCCATCGCAGAGTAACTCACAATATTAGGAGGTGTGATCAAAAAGTTCCAGGAATGGGCATCTAAAAATAAAATAAAAAATAAATGATTTCAGTTTGGCTGATCTCATATTAAAGGTCATCTTCTCAGGCGTGTTCAGTTCCAGATCGCTCCCCAGAATTCCTGTAATGACCACATACACTGTGTGCTCTGTGGTTTCAAACTTGCTCAAAAGACAACCATGAGCTTCTCTGGCAAAGTGACCCAGAACCCACACAGACACAGGGAAAACATGCAAACTCCACACAGGAAGGCCCCAGTCTGGATTTGAATCCAGGACCTTCTTGCTGTGAGGCAACAGTGCTAACCACCACACCAGTGTGTCATCCTGGTAGTTTTCCATTGTTGATAATGTCTGCCCGACCTGATTAGTCACACGTGTGTGTGTGTGTCTTTTAGATAATATACCTGCAGTTATTCACTTCTCAGTTGCCAGATAGTCTTTTCCTCCCATTAAGTCTCGCTTCCCAGCTTCCTTGTGTTTTTTTGCATTTTTTTTTTTTCCCATTTGCTCTTGTGTTGTCTTGTGACCCTTTTTGACTGTTTTATTGCTCAGTCACACTAGAGTAAAAATAGGACAACGACCTTCTTGCAACTAGGAAAAATCAGTGGTTGTCTGGTGGTAGCATTGAATTTTTTTGCATTTGGCAGCCAATTGCAAGTAGTTGGGGCAGCCGACTGGTTTCACAGATGTTGAGCATGAATTGAGCAAGAATTGTCACTTTTTCCCCCTACATTTTAATGTTGTAGTAAACTGAGTATATATTCAGGTTTAGCTGTGTGAAGCTGTTTAAGAAAATCTCCTGATTAATCAGTAGTAAGAGTAATATTTTCCACAACTCATCCTTGAAAAGCTCAGATAGTAGTTTCTCTGTTCTCAGATGCATTTTGGGAAATGTAGTATATGAGCCCTAACCGGCAGCAACAACAAAGTGCAATATGAAGTGGCAGTGCACAGCAGAAAGCCGCACATCAGAATGAATAACTATCACAGTGAAACACAATATGACACAACTATACCAACATAATTGCATTATTGTGCAATAATGTGAAGTGTAACACTGGGAATCTAAGTGTGGAACACAATGTAACACATGGAAACAATAACAGCTCTGCTCTCAGCACTGTGTTGCATTGGTACTACAATACATCGCATTATTTCAACTTCCAGGCAGACCTGAAGCTAATATCCAGCCCACTTCTGAAGAATAGATGCCTTGTTCATATCGGCAGAGTGTCAGGAAAACAAAATATTTTCCACAAATGCCCTATTATATAAGCTGTCCCTCTATTTTATTATTTTTTTTTATCATCTTCTTCGTTCTCTTCTTCACAGAAATTGAGGTCAGCGTTAATTGAAATTCAGACACCTATTAATTAGTGAGTAGACTTCTTTCTCCCTCTGTCTTCTTTTCAGTCCAGCCCTCCTCTTTGTCTCACTGTTTCATAACTGCTTTTCTCTCTCTCTTTTTACTTTCTCACTCTTGCTCTAGCTGCTCTCATTCCCTCACTTTCAGGCCTCTCTTGATGATTGCCACTTTCATTTGGCTCCTTAGATCAAGCTGTTTTGGTTGACGTCTGTGCACGCAGCTTTGAACAGCCGCTCTCTTCGGGGAGTTTCGTGAGTTGTTCTCCTCTGGGATGAAGTTGGCTGCGGATTAATCAGCATCAAGTCCAAATCATGTACAGCTCCGCTTTCTCAAGCTGCGATCCGCTGGTTATTTATGAGACAGCCAGTCATCTTGTTGTCAAGCAATTTGTTAATTAAAGGAACTTGGGTGGACTGTGAGTGTGTGTTGGAGCAATGATTAAAGTCAAGTGACGGGAAATATTGATGGTGGAAGTGATGGTTTTGCAGACTAAGCCGTGTGACCTGCAACTATTTTTCATTCGTGTTTAGCTGTCAGGCTTTGTTGCCAAATGAACGGATGTTAAAGGTACAAGAAACTCAAAATCATTTATCAGTTATCTTGCTTTAAGCTTTTACTTTTAAGTTGTTTCTTAAATGATATGTTTTTATTAGTTTGAATGCTGAGTTAACCTGATAAGTCACACTGCTGCCGCCATTTGTTTAAGCCGGTTTTTGTAGTTTGTATAAAAACCTGTGTTTAAGTGTTTCTCAGTATGAGCATGCTGCACGTAGTTAGATTTGTTAGATTCTCTACAATTTAACTGTTCAGTTCTTTTTATAGAAATCATGAAATCAAGGGAGAAACACTGGCCACTTCCTGATTCTGTGTCCATTTGATTATTTTTTATCCATTTAGTCCATAAAGATCCATGGATCAGAAGAATGAAAACATTTTTTTTTTTAATTATTCCAAGTAAATGTCGTTGGTTAACATCCATGGTTCTGTCTGACCGCTCTGGGCATTAGGAGAAGCTTGGTTTTATATCTAACATGTGCCCAGGGAGTTATATCTAATTCCCTGGGCACTGTTGTTTAGTATGTTGGTTTCTGAGTATGCTTGTCCACTATTTGCTCTTTAGTTTTTATCCCAGGACAGACTGTCCCGTACAGCAAGTTGTACCAGTTTGGCAGACCAATGAGGTTTTCTTCTCTTTCATGGCCATGAAGACCAAATCACTGGTTGCAATGAAGACTGAATGATGCATTGAAAGCCAGTCATTTTTCTCTTTCCAACAGCAGTAAGCACGTGTGCTTTGGCTGGATTACAGACAGGATACATGGGTGCATTTTCCCTCATTTTACACAGCAGACCCTCATAGCATAATTATGAGTAAAAGCAACTGGAACAATTTGGCCACTTGGAGTTGTTTTAGGGAGGAGTATGCTGGTGATGTCACAAACTTAAAGGTCACTATCTAGCATAATGTTAGCCCTAGAAGTCTGAAATTTCACACAGCTTGATGGTAAGATGACGAATGTGCAGATATGTTCATAGTTCTAGTACATTTTTGTGACCCTGATAGGGCCCCAAAAAACTTTTTTTTGTTCTTTTTAGTGATGTTTGAACTGACCTCTTGTGCTGTGTTCCAGCTACATGCTAAACAACCATATTTTCAGAAAATAAAAGCTGTTACGATTCAAATGAAATGTCATGCATGCATTTATTGAATCATGAAAATTAAAATGTGTGGATGGTAACACGTTAATTTAGTTTGGCTCTAGGGAGTCTAGATGGAGAGTGTCACTCTCCCCAGGCAACTCCTTTAGTGTCTGATTTACATTAGTCTAATTAGAGCTGAGAGGAGGTGACTCCTCGCCTTCTGTGTTTGATGGCGTGGGACCGTTACAGGTAAAGAGAACATACAGTAAAGGCTCCCTTATCAAAATAAATTGTCAAAAAAAATGTCATCATTGGATGTGTTGTTGAGATTTTATAGAGCTTATGGTTGAGTCTTTAAATGAATAATTATTTATATAAGTTGCCTTCAGCAGCATGTTACTGAATGTTATTGCACCATAGATATGGCTGGTAGCTCTGTCCTCTACTCCATGGTCAGTCTGCCTTGTTAAGTGGTGGTGGAGCAGATCTGAAGATTTTCTGAGATGGTGCCAAAGTGGTGGGCTTGGTGGGGTTGATGGTGGTATAAGTCCTTTGCTGGACTTTAACGTTGGAGACTGAGGTCCATGTCCTGTCTTTAAGTGTTCAGCACAAAAGACCATTTTCTATTTTTTTTTTTTTACTTCTGCTTGCTTTTTAACGGCTTTTCTTTAAAGAACATGAAAGCATTTAAAGGGAATTAGAGGGAACATCCGCACAGATGTATATCTGAAGGTCAGATAGACATTTCAATAAATATTTAATGAATATTTAATAAATACTCCAGCAGCAAGTAAGACAATGTGTGGAAGTCCCATTCAATTGCTTTTATTAAGCTCTTTCTTCCACCACACTTGTCGTTCAGACAACCTGAGATTTTGTCTTTTGGGGGAAATTTTCTGAAAAATGCTGATACTTCCTCCGGGAGCATAATTTTAGTGAGTGTAAAGGGATATCTTTTGATCCAGACATTGAAAATATTAAATTTACTGCCAATCATTATTATTGAAAAGAGAGAACCAGAGAATGTTTTAACATTTCTGCTTAAAATGACTTTCACAATGAATCAGTTATTATAAACCAGCTAGTAGATTAATCAAATAAGTGCTTCATTTTTGTGTGATCAGCTGACCTGAATAAAGAGCTCTTGGCTTTCAACAGCCTTTCTGTCTGATATTAGTAGTTTATATTTACTGTTAGTAGTTCCTTTTTTAGAAAACGCAATAGCAATATCTAGTCGTATGAAGGATTAGGAAACCAAGAGACATGAAAGCTTTTTTAAATAAAAACAGTAATAAACACCAATCCTTGTTTTTAGCTTCAGGCTTCTTCGGATACAGTGCATGACTTTCTGCAGTTAGTCTCAAATATCTTATGATTGCCCCATGGACATATCCCAGTTTTTTTTTTTTATTTTATTCCTTTTTGTTTATATAAAATACGTTCTGAAATTATTCCACCTTCCTTGCCGTAGTTGAGAAACCAGTCATCATTTCTTCCATCTTCCTTTTATACTTTTTTCTAGTGCAAGTAAACCCATAATAAAAGCTTTTAAAGCATTGGTCAATTTCTTGCTGCTCTTTCCGACTTCTGTTGGTTGCAATCCTAAGTTCAGTTATGAGTAAACCTCCTGCCCCTGTCATGACAAAGCAGCTTGCGATAGTATTGACCGGATGTATGGTCACTAATGGATGTGAAGACTCTATCATTCTGCCTTGCACAAAAGCTGGGGTTCACAGAAATGCACTCAGACTCTGAGAGTGCTCTCCTTTGACGAGGGAGCTTGGCCTGTGAGCTGCAGAGCCTGAAGGAAGGCCATGAGACTGGTAGAGAGCCTCTTTCACTAATGCACTTAACGTCTCCAGAGAAAGCTGAGGAGAAGAGAGTGAAATGAGAGAAAGTGGAAGGAGGTGGCGGTTAGAAAAACTGGGAGAGAGCTTGAAAGGAGGAGAAGAAGTGTACTTTTGTATGGAAATGTTCAGTGTTTGAGGCAAATAAGGAATAAAAAGACAGCAGCAGGGGAAGACGTGAAAAAGATTTGATACAGGAGAGAGACGGGAATGAGCCCGAGAGTAATGGTGGTGGTATGCCATCAGATAGTGAAGGTTGGAGGTTAATAACTCACTAAGGAGAACGGTGGAGGGCAGTCTCAGCGGAGCGAAAAAAGGTTACGACGAGTGACGTTTATGATGCAGTCCTGCTGTGGGGCTATGTCAAGACAGCTGGGTTCAGTTGATGATGCAATTCACATGTGATGATTCTGAATAAAACACTGATGACCAAAAAAATATTAGAACCACTCCAGCCTTATGTGCTTTTATTTGTGTGAAAGCTAAAACTGCTCCACACTAAGGTGTCACGAGGTGTTAGGCATCAAGATGCCAGCAGATCATTTAAGCCCTGCATCAGAATTGTTCCAGCCAAGGTTATTTTAGTTAACTAAAACTAAACTAAAAGCTCAAATTAGGTGAAGAAACATTTTATCTAGCTGACATAAAAATAAAAATATGCAGGAAATACCTTTAGGTTTAGTCGCTGTCAAACTGGTGAAAATTTCACAGCCAGCCTGAGGAGGCCTTGGTGCATTTGTGTCTCGGGATGCTGGTTTAGATGACTTTGAGTCAGTTGCCTTCAAGCCCAGTCTGAAAACCATCTGAAATCAAATTAAATTGAATATAAATGTTCAAAACAAAGAAAAAATGAAAACTATTTAGAAAATTTAAAACTATAATCACTCTGGTTCACCAGAAAAGGCTTTCAGTTTAGTTTGGGTTTTGACATTTTATGAGTCATTGTCAAACATCCATCCATCCATCCATCCATCCATTCTCTTCCGCTTATCCAATTCAGGGTCGCAGGGGGGCTGGAGCCTATCCCAGCTGCCACAGGGCGAGAGGCAGGGTACACCCTGGACAGATCGCCAGTCTGTCGCAGGGCTAACACAGAGAGACAAACAACCATTCACACCTATGGGCAATTTAGATTCACCAATTAACCTAACCCCTCTAACTGCATGTCTTTGGACAAACAATAAACCTAAATTAGGAGGACTTGTTGGCTGTGTTTCTGCATTGAAAGTAAAGGGAAGTGTTCATGAATATTTGTACAGAAAAAGAGAACAAAACAAGAGCCAGAGAAATTGGGTGTGTTATCTAGTAGTTCATGTGAAGCACTTCTGAGGTCCTCTGTTCTGTTTCTTAGCACTATTTTATATCACACAGCCCCACACTGTGCTCTGTTTTGGCACACATCAGCAACTTTGTGATTTTTGAAGCACAGTTTTGTATCCTGATTCTTGAGGCGCTTTGTGAAATGGAGTCTTGTTATGAAGCTCACTCACAGATCCAACTGCAACAAGAAGAGCAGTTCTTTTCTGCAGAGGATGAGGGTGTAGCGTGTCAAATTAAGTCCAAGCCCCCTCTGTCTGCCTTATGAGACAAACCAGTAGCTGTTTTCTCAATACGACAATAATATAATAGAGCTAAAGTGATCTTTGTTCATGTATTATACTGTACCCAGGCATGTGAAAGAGAAATTTCCATTTCAGGGATTGTGTGGTTGTCACACAGCAGGGGTAAAGAGGGATTTTTGCCCTGGCTTTTTGTATCCTCCTCTCTTTTAGCACTGCGCTTTTGTCAGGAGTACAATATGATTTTTCTACCTATTTTTGTGTGCAGTCCCCTTTTGTTGTCTTAAAGAACTGCATAAAAATATCTGCACATTTGGACAAGCGAGTAGATTTCATCTTTTTGTTTGCTAAGCTGTTTTTGTGGTACGTCGACATGCTGCTGTTCAGGTCTGTGGGAAAGCTACTGAGGATGTTACAGCCATGTTGCTGTTTTCTGTTTCATCAAAAGGACTGAGCGTCATGATCACCGTTTACCCTGTATACACTGAGGTTATTTCAACTCTAAATGCTTTCAAGCAAGCACATCTCAGCTCAGTGAATCCTTCAGCACGTTGCAGTAGAAATACGAGCTGTCGCTGTTGTTTGCCGAGGTGGATTTACATTTCAATTTAAAGAAATGACACACTTTTCCCTTTCCTGTTATCTCTGTCAGCAAACATCAAACAGGGCTCCAGTTTACTTCTGGAGGCCCTGCTGCTCGGCCTACAAAGCCAACCATGCTCTCCTGTCATCCGCATAATCGAGTTGAACACTTGCACGGCTTTCTCATATCTTATGTAGGAGCGGGCAGCCACTCAGACGCTCCCACAGCCGAGGGATCTGGGTCAAATAGCCCCAGCGATAACGCTGAAGAGGACTGCTCACAGTTTTGTTTTTTTCCTTTTAGAAGTTAATGCAAGTCACCGAGCCCCAGAAAACATCAATAATGTCAGAATGGGTTTGTTCCTCTTACTGCACTGAAGCAATAAATCCCGCATTTCCTGGCAATTTGATCGCTATTTTTTTTTCTCGTCTCCCGATTGTTTCTACTGTCAAACTCTGGCAGACAGGATGATGACTGGAAAAAATAATTTTATTTGTAATTAAAAAAATCTCTGCATCATTTTAATGTGCTGTGCTTATAGAGGTAGTGAATCCTAATCTTTTACCAGGCCTGAGATGCTCTGTGATAAGGGCCAGGGGTCCATGTTACTAACAGACGGGGTCAAAAGAAAAGGGACTAACTGCGGCTACAGCAGCTGCTGCAAATGTTCAATTTATGTTCAGATTAGACTGAACACTTGTGTCAGTAATGTCAGTGGCTGGCTTTGTGACAGGAGCCCTGGTTCTCTGCTGCTATTTTGCATCAATCAATAAAAAAGAAAGGTAAGGAGCAGAGCGTGGCAGAAAATAGCCCCATCCACCATTCCTATATTCAGCTATTAAACAGAATGAGAGTGTGAGGACTAAATTTGATCAAATAAATCGACTTGTGGTGCTGCAGGTGATGGATGAGAAACATGTTGCCAATCTTGTGCCTTGAACTACGCACAGCAGGTGATGTGCAGAGCTCTGAAATCTTGTCTTGTTGCACCTGGAGCATCATCACTATGGAAACAGACAACAATGTCTTGGCTTGAAAACATGATTCTTAACATTTGAGGTATCCGTGATCCAATATAGAAAATAGCCTAAAGGTAAAACAATGGGAATGGATCTGATTTCACAAAAGAATCAATAAATCATAACTGGAAAGGAAAGTTTTTTTATAACCTTTTTAGTGCCGCATGCAACACAACAGCAGTAACTTTATCAATTATTTATACCAATTAATTATTATAATGTGGCCTAGTTTTCTAGTTACAGTTTACAAGTTGCAGTCTAATTATTTTTATAGTGTCCATCCTCAGCTCCTTCACAGCTACTGGGATATTTTCTCTCCCTTTTCAATTCAATTCAATTTTATTTATATAGCGCCAAATCACAACAAAAGTCGCCTCAAGGCGCTTTATATCGTAAGGTAAAGACCCCACTTTTAACACAAGTCTGATCTGTTGATGGATTCCTGTTTGCATATTAAGTGTAGAGTATTAAGTGTATAGTACCAGAAGTAATAATACAGAGTTGTGTTGGAAAAAGGGGAGATGTGGGGGATGGTTGTAGCCCTGGAGCCTGTGGTAGTTAAACGTGCAGGTTGGTTATGAACATAATTCACTTTCTCCATCACTTACAGAGAGATTATTAAACACATCAAATAATTCATTTTGTGATTGTGGTTGCCTCAGTCACACAGGCCCAGAGACCAGTTGGCAGCTGCCTGGCAATCACCAGGCACTAGGAAAAAATGAGTATTTCTCCTACGGGTTGCATGTGGTTGCTGGAAGTTACTGGCAGTTGCTGTGCCAGTGACCCAAGATAACTAGTGGTCGCTAGGGAAAAATATGTAATCCCCGCTCACCTGGCGAGTGGTTGCTGGAAGTTAGTTGCTGTTGCTCGGTGAAACTGGTCACTAAGAAGTTTATGGTACTGCACCAAAAACCTTGTTGCAGTTGCTTTGGTTGCTAGCAGGTTGCATGGAAGACACTGACTTGTCTGAAAACACTTGCAAACGACTCACTAAGTGGTTATGGAACAGTGACAAGCACAACGCAAACCAGAAAAGGAGAGAATTCGCCTTCAAAGTAAAAGTTGCACCTTTTGAAACATGTTGTTTTCAGTTGTATGGCCCAACTCTTAGGTAAATGGACTCTGTTTCTGGTTCGAGTCACACTTTTTCAACTTTCACTACTGCTTGGTGTTGGCAAGTGTTTGCAGAGAAGTCAGTGCTTTCTATACAACCTGCTACCAAACAAAGCAATGTACATACAGCTGACCCACTTGTTAAGGTTGATTTATTCTCCAAGTTAGGGCTCAAGTCTGTTTTCATGCTTGTTTTGTCTCAGAGTCTTTATGAAGTTTTATGAAAAACATTGTTCTGTTGTAACTACTTTTAAACTTCCAGCACCTTCTTTTATTATTTTTCTCTATTATTTTTAAGCACATGTTACAGATGCACACATGCAACTATGTCTTTAATACTGACTAGTTCTCATGATTATACTGGTATTTAAGCCTTTTTTTTCTGCCTGCTGACTTGACTACTCTTTGGTCTTTGTACTCTGTCAGATTTGTTGCCCACTTGGTTTGAACTTTGTTTAATAGTAAACTTGTAAACTTGAACCTTTACTTTAGCTGAATGTCTCTGAGACATGTTTTTAGTTTGGAAAAATTACTTGAACCTTTACACATGACACAGAATCAACATTACGGGGATGAGATGGGAAATGAAATGCTCCCTGTGGTTTTGTGCTCATAAACATTCAGTAGGACGAATCCAATGGAAGAAAATTCATAAATGGATACAAAATCCTCATAAGAGAGAAATCGTGTGTTCACATAGAATCGTTTTATAGTAAGAAGCCAACAGAGGAAATCAGGTCCTTTAAATCCATGTATTGTATGCTGGCGATGACTCAACAGCAGGTGGTAATCTTATTGATCCATCTAATATAACCTTTTGCAGTCAGTCCACATCAAGACAAAATCATCCCTGCTCTGTTATTTTTCCATCATGTTTGCATGTTGAAAATCTCATTGACCAACAACAGGTGCGCTTTCTATTTTGTGTTTCTTTGAAAATCAATGGGCTGGATGCATGGGCTAGAGCCCACTGATGGTTTGTTGTTTGGGTAATGTGGTTTTGGATCTCTTTGTATTTCTAGGTACTGTTTATAGATTTTTCACAGGAGATTAAAGCTTCCACCTGTTTTCCATCAAGAAACAATAAAATAAGCTGGAACAATCATTCACAACTATTAGCAGCACTCATACCGAGTGCGTTTTCTTTCATGGATTTCTCTTGTGTATTGTTTTTGGTGGTTAGCATAGAGGATACTTGAATGGTTTTACTCTGAAAAAGGGGGCAGGGGCATCTGGACACACATGTGTACTTCAGGACTGGATGATTAATAAAATCTTACTCCTTTCTTTTACAGTGGTGTACTCTTGCCCCTCCCTAAAAGTACAAACTTACTCGCTGTTTCATTCAGCTCGAGCCAGGATGACAGCAAGAGAGCTTTTAGTGAACAAGATCTATTTTAATCGAAGAAAAACATTGTAATAAGGCTTCTGTTGGTGAACCTGTGGAGGGATCATTTATGGTTGCCTGCAGCAGCCTTCATTGCCGAGGCTAACTCACCCGGTGCACTTTCAGTGGTATGGACTGTACCTGAGGTGTGAGTTGGTTGTCAGCTTTGGCTCACCATTTTCTCTCTGTGGCTACCATTTTGGTTTCTTGAAGAGGGTGAATCCATAGTCGCATGGGCCTCTCATTGCCACCATCTGCACCTGGAGAAATCTGATGGTGGAATCTGTGGACTGGCAGGGAGTGGCAGTTTGTCTCTCAATTTACTGTCAGAATTACCACACTCCCTCCAGCCTGTCCATCTCTCTGCTCTTTTCTGTCTTCTCTTTCCCCTCACATCCCAACCAGTCGTGGTAGATTCCTGCCCTGCCCTGATCCTGGTTCTGTTGGAGATTTCTTCTTGTTAAAAGGGAGATCTTCCTCCCCATTGTCACCAAGTGCTGCT
>VUQS01076788.1:35581-57247 GCA_015108495.1 Heterochromis multidens
TTAATTACCTTCTTGTTACCAATCCCAAAAAGTTGAATCTGTTCATCTGGACGTGGCGCTTTTTAGTGGGAGAAACGTTTCATTACCAACTGGTAACTTCTTCAGTCTCAGCTGAGACTGAAGAAGTTACCAGTTGGTAATGAAATGTCTCAGCTGAGACTGAAGAAGTTACCAGTTGGTAATGAAATGTCTCAGCTGAGACTGAAGAAGTTACCAGTTGGTAATGAAATGTCTCAGCTGAGACTGAAGAAGTTACCAGTTGGTAATGAAATGTTTCTCCCACTAAAAAACGCCACGTCCAGATGAACAGATTCAACTTTTTGGGATACTAAGTGCTATGCTTTAAAATGTGTATGGAGAGGAAAGCTTCAACTTTTTATTATCAGAGGAGATTGTAAAGCTTGGTTGAATGTCTGAGAATGTGTGCGTTTGTATGAGTGAATATGTTAGTGTGTGGTCTTACCTCAGCATCTTGATTCTGCAGACTGTAGGTTCTCTGCAGAGCACGAAGTGATGCCACACTTAACTCCGATTCCTCCAACAGAAGTTCCAGAAGCATCACTAGCTGGTCCGACGTCAACTGAGGAGACAACAGTTTATGATATTAATAGTTCTGACTAATCTAGCCATCCTCATAAAATATATTGAGGCATTATTAAATAATACAAGCAAAAAAAAGTCACATTTTCCTTACACCAGCAGCTTCAAATTATCAAACTTGCAAAATTACCAAGACTAGCTGAATCATTTACATATTGGATACTGTGCACCCACACATAAGCACATTTGCATTATTTTCCACAAGTTAAATTTTCTTCTCTGTGCAATGGAAGCTTTGATGAAAAAACACATCAATAAAAGTCAGGCAATTAATGCCGCCTTTCAAACAAAGGAAATGGTAGAATAATAAAACAGCTGAAGTGGTGATTAAATAAATATGGTAAATCAACCGAATCTTGTACAGCTGGGAAATATTACAGAATAGGCAAAAGACAAATGAAGGGAAAATATTAGGGCAAAGAAATGAAGTTGTCTTTTTTGATTTTGTCTTATTGTAGAGAAACTCAGAGGAACACTGTTCAGGAACACACTTTGAAAAAAAAGACATCTTGTACAACATTTCTCCTTGTAGGTTGTAAGACTGCAGTCAAATCCCCCACTGTATCAATGTCAGAGACTAAAAGGTTTTCAGGGAAAACTAAATGCCTGACTGCTGCTCCCTAATCCTGCATATACTGCTTGTGTTATCCTGAGGTAGACCTGGAGGAAACAATCTATTTTCTTCTGATGATTGCCATCTTCAGGGACAGTGAGTTTAGATGAGTATTCTGAGGATGGATGTGGGCAGCGATATGAGAGAGTGGCTTCCTCCTCCGGAGACAGCTGTGCCCAGCCTTGCCTGCCTCTCTCTTGGATACACCCAGCACTACCGGCCACACTTTTTCTCTGGTCCCAGTCTGGGACACAATTAATGGCTGAAGGCCCCGTAGAGACTAATGTGAAAATAAGTATGAAGTGTGTGTGCAACTGAGAGAAGCAGAGTGTGTGGAAGCGAGGAGAAAGTGACACAGAGGAGAAAGCCACATTCTGCTCTTTCTGGATACGATTACCTCCTTCTACTGAGGTGAACACAGCCAGCAAATGCATGATGAATAGCTACTTTTGTGCAATCTGCTGAAAGCTATTTAAGGTAAACAACCTCCTTAGTGCTGATGGGAAATACCTGATCTAAAACCAGGAAGTACTTTAGCATGTACCTGTTGAAGCTGAGGGAATAACACCCAGACTCAAGCTGGAAAACATTCAAATCAAACATTACTATCACTGCTACACATACACACACACACACACACAAATACTGACGATCATCCAACTCTGTGGAAAATCTGATATCCAGTCTTTCCCTTCACCCTCTATTGACTCTCCTCGCTCCTCATCCCTCCTCCCTCCAATTTGTGAAGGCTGAGTGTTTTCTAAAGTGGCGTCTCCATCTCTAAAGAGTCTCTTTGGGGCCCACCCATGATCCTTCTCACTCTCCCACCCTTCCCTTTGAAAAGTGAGGAGCCAGCTCTTTCTTTGTCTTTCGCTCTCTAACTCTTTCTCTCTCACATCCCTCTGCGGTGACTGTGAGGGCCTGTTGTGTGTTGTATATATTTGTGTTGCCATGGAGGTAATCAATATGTCTGCAGCAGTGTCTCCAAAAGCAAATTCCTGGTCAGTGATGGTACATTACAAACCAACTTACATTGTTATTATTATCCTGACACACACACACACACACACACACACACACACACACACTGTACACATATTCACAGACTGAAACATGATCGTCTCCCTCATCACTTGCAACATCTCCATGGTGAAGTTACCATCACAGCAAACATCACACCAACACTGTCTAGTATACTTCTACAAAAACACAAACTAAGCAGAGTTACTAAAGTACTTAAGCTATTTTAGACTTCATCCCTCTGTATTTCAGAGGAGAATACTACACTTTTTTTTTTTACTTACTATGTGCATGATTTGTTAACCCATGATTACTTTATTCTTGGGTAGGGATCATCTTTACTTCTGCAACAAAAAACTTTAAAACTCCAAAATTACTTGAACCCATTCCATACCAAATACACAATTTTTGGCACATTCAGGCATTTTCTTAATTTTTTTTTTGAATCTTTTTTTTATGGTGGATAATGAATCAAGATAGTGGAAACATTTAAAAATTAGAAACAAAAGGAAACTGTTTAAATCACAGACACTCTTTCAGAGGGGGTAGTTACAGAAGAGGATTAGAGCCACTAAAATATTTTGTGTTTTTTGGTCATTCATTTTTTTCTCTGAATTCTGACAAAAAAATTAAAGATGCCCATTTTTTTAATGGCCCTTCTGAGAAAAAAAAAAAGTCAGAATTCAGAGATTAAAGTGAGAATTAAAGTCAGAAAAAAAGTTGTGATCCTAGTGGTGGCCCTAATCCTCTTCTACAGGTAGTCAAACTGATAACCTTTGTCTAAATAACTGGGAAAGTTTGCTGGTTAAAAAAGGCTACTTAGAGAAGTTGTATACCTCATTTTTCTTATTTGGTCAGGTATTTATTTGGCCTAAAAAGTTCTGGTTAGTTTGGAACATTATTTATTGGTTTGTGTAATTTAAACCCAAAAACCTAAAAAGAAAAAAAAAACACACACACACACACCTACACCGTATTCATGTTGCTGTAAAATAAAAAATAAGTGGGTTATTTGTGGCTTATACCACATGCCCTACAGTGTATATTTTGCTTGCATTTGAGGTATGTGGTTGTGTACCAAGTTATTTGAAAACACTGAAAGCAGTTTTCCATCATTTGTCCACATGATTGTTTTCTTTGTGAGAATTTCCCACATTTTATTTTATAATTCTGAAGTTTTGCAAAACCTGCCAATTTTGGGGTCATCTTTATTAGGCCTGTGTCTGCCACAATAAATCATATGCAAAGTAAGAGAACAAATTTTGGTTGGATATTTTAAATACTATCCTGTATGAGCACTGATTGTTTCAAAGTTAATGCGTGTGTGTGTGTTTCAATACCTGAGTTGCAGTCTGCTCACTTAAGCAAAACCATGAAGATACAGTATTTCTAAGTAGCTTACTGTAATAAAATCCCTAAACTTGCTGTTCAACTTTTATTAAAGTGTCTATAATTTAATAAATGGTATCCTTAGGATTTTTGGGAGTTTACATTATTATATATGTAACACTTTAAGCTTGTTAATTTAAAAAAGTGATTAAAATAAAACATTTGACATGGTAACCCCTGGTTAACTTCTCTGCCTCTTTTGAGAGAAGAGTAGCTACTCACTCAACTTGCTCTACCTCATTTTCTTTTAAGCCTTGCTGCATGCACCAGCAAACCTGAGGAGCCCTGTGTCAGGTGGAAATCTGAAGTGAGTGATGTAGCACTTATTCACAATGGTGTCTCCTCCTACGCCTGTGGGACTGACTGTATGAATTGCGTAACATTATGTAAATGTATATAGAAGGGCGCATTAATGTTATCACAATAAGATTTGATGTGATGAAAATCTTGAGAATTTAGTAAGTGTTTAATCCACTTTTATGTTTAATGTTAAATTTTGTATTATGCCTTGATAACTGCTGTACAGCTGGGCTTTTAGAAACGCCGTAACTTCAAATTGATGCTTGAAAATGTATTTTAGGGTAGCTCGAGTGTGGATGTGTGTGTTAGTGGATGAGAGAGAGGAAGAGAAAGACCAGTTGTGGGCAAAAGGTGAACTCTACGGCTGAGTTCTCCTTTATTAATGGGTAGAGCCTGTAGAATGGCACACCAACACAAACAGCCGATAAAAGCAGGCAAACACACACGCACGCGCACACACAGAGTCTCGCGTCAAGGCTAGGTCGTTGGTACCTAACAATAGCACTTAATAGTACGGTGCTGAAAGCCCCACTGAAGGGGGAAACGTATCCCTCTCTAGCTCAGTGATTTATGTGAAAAGTTCACCTCACACACACACACACACACACACACACACACACACACGAATTTGGCCAAATTTAAGAAGCATTACATTCCCATGCTGTCTGTTAAAATTAAGGAATGTCAAAAGTAAAACAGTTTACAGTCTCTCCCTCTCAGATGCACAAACACACACACACATTCATCCACACACATCCTAAAGACTTTATACATAAATCAATCTACACACCAACGTACAAACTCCACTTCTTTACAAACCACGAACAGGGGTCAGTTGAAACCAGCTGTGTACTGAATTACATCTTTCAAGGACCTCTGGGAAATATGCTGCTGAAATGTCTCCTCTCATACTGACCTCTAAACCTCCACAGAACAATGACACATACACCCACGTGAGAGCATGTATGCACAAATATAGACTGTTTGCCTCAGTGACTGACAGCTCAATGAGACACAGGATATGATATCCACCCCAAACTATAAATGAAATAAGGTATATATAGCCTTGTGTGTAGGTGTGTGTGTGTGTGTGTGTACACTGTTGTGCATGTATTCCCATGAGAGCGGGAAGAGTTGGAGAAAATATTAGTTTGAGAGTAATTACGAGAGAGTCAAAAGAAGGAAGCAGCTACATTTTGTGTGTGTGTGTGTGTCAGTACATACGTGTGGGTGTATAGGACTATGGGACTTGTATTAGTCATACTACTGCTGCTGTGTAACATATTTGCACAGCACAAAATGAACTGAATCTCAACAGAAGATTTATTGTGGTATTTCTATCCTTAATACTGATAACGTAGAAATAAGGAGCGATAACGAGGTGCCGCTGACTCCACTGCACCTCCTCTTAAAATTGTGAAAAATGAAAAAAAAAGGATTGTACAATTTTTTTTCTTTTAAGAAAAGGTAAATCTTGAATCCTTTCTGTGCCTATCCAACAATCCATCACTTGTTCAGCATTTCCATGGCAACGGCACTTAGCACCACTCTTGTTCTGTACAGTACATAGGACAGCGAGCCCATGTCAATTTTCTGCAGCCTTTATGCATGTACAAATTGATTCAAACATTAATCTACCCCTTACATTTTCTGTGCGCAACCAGGTCATGATCTCTACCTCTTTTATTCTCTCGTTACCTCAAGCAGCCAATCGCCATTTACAATCACATTACAGCAATAACCTCAAGTAACCCCTGCTAAGTGAATCATCCCTGCTTTCTCCCACATTTCTGCTTTCTGATTTGAATTTAAAAAATACTTCTATTTTTATGCCTTTTTTCACCACTTTATTTACTGGTGTGTTAGTAGAGCATTATTCCATTATGCCATCTTCCACTATATTATAATTGGACAAGTGCAACCAATTACAATTGTAAATAAAAATTAAAATTAAAAAGGGGAATGACCAAAGCAACAGTAGCAGGAAACAAAGACAAACAACAGATAGGAGACGACAGACAAGAGAGACAGATAAAGCGAAAAGAAGCCAACAGAACTGCATTTAAAGAAAACTTAATGTCCTACATCTTAAATCACTTTATACTTGTCAAATTAAAGGCTGTAAATGGAAAGATTTGGTAGATTAAATCAGCTCAAGCTAGGTGCAAAGCAAAAAAAAAAAAAAAATCAGTTATAGCCAGGCAGTACTGAAAAGTTTATTTTAAAAGAGAGAGTTTATATGATTTTAATTTATAGAAGGAATTTATTTATAGCTGCAGTGAGGATGTAAAAATCTGTGCAACACTTTGCAAATGTAAACAAACATGCAAAAGAATGATCAGGAAAAGTGACTGGTAAGGACGGATAATGTGAAGGAAAAGTGAGTTATTGTTTGGTTCCTGTTTTGTTTCCATTTTGCTGTAATTCCATTTTTGAAGTTATCTTTCAAGACTAAACTAACTGTATAGTTGAAAGGGTAGGCATTATAAGCCGTAGCTTCAACCAACACCAGCACAGACTATTTGTGTTGCTTGTTGTTAAGTGTTGTGAGGTGAGAATATAAGTCTAAGACTACTGATATTCTTTTTTCTATATATAATTTGGTCATCCTGATTATCTTAACTGTAAATTTACTATGATGCTCAGCGTATCTGTCCAACTCTTCCTGGTTCATAACACATATTTTACACTATGTCTGTCCAGCCAAGAATAGGCAACCTCCTCTGATGATGAAGTTTGGGCTGGACTCTGAATGTAAGTTGTTCATATGAATTTTTGTGTATGTAAACAGCAAGAGATTTACAACAGATGGCAAAAGATTTGAGATTTTCACCAATTTATCATAGTTAATTACCATATTTAAACAGACTGCATGTTACTGCCAATTTGATCCCATTCAGTGCAAACATATATTAGACTGAGTCCATCTTATTGCCGTTTTATCACCATCTTGATGCACCAAAGTCGCTTTGAAGATGGCAAATGACTGTGAGTCATTGCAGACCTGATTACTGTCTTCGAAGCAACCATTTGAAAGGCAAAAAGATTGCAAGTTCACTGCACACCGTCGCACCCACTGTTCTTCCTAGTGTGACTGTAGACTTAAGGGATTTTGGGGGGAATTTTCTATATCCTAAAGATAAAGAAAAAGAAAAATGGCAACGGATTTCCAAGAGACGGCAACAGATTTGTGATTTTCACTGTTTTATCACAGTTAATCGCAATATTATCACAGATTGCATGTAATTGCCAACTTGACCCCTTTCAGTAAAACTTGTAATAGACTGACTCTGTCTTATTGCCGTTTAATCACCGCCTTGACACACCAAAGTCGCTTTGAAGGTGGCAACTGACCACAGGTGCTCGCAGACTTGGTCCCTGACTTCGAAGCAACTATTTTAAAGGCAACAAGACTAAAAGTTCATTGCACACGGTAGCGGTCGCTATGTGAATATAGCATTAACGGATTTTGGGGGGGGATTTTTCATATCCTGAAGATAAAGAAAGTTGTCTGTTGTGAAGATCGTAAATTCTCTTAAATCAAATTTGTGATTTGTGATATTGGCCTATAATAAATAAAGTTTGACTTAAACTAACACAAATGCTTTCTTTTCCTTCATTACTGCCCCTCAGTTCCTTCTCTCCCTACCTGCCTCAGTACCACAGGGGAGAATGTACTGCTTGTTCAGTCACATTGCATTATGGGGATTGGAGACATTGACTAACTGTGACATTATAAAACCAAACTGTGATTTCTGAGAGGCCATTGAATCATGTGTGTGCATGCACGCGCGTGTGTGTGATGCCATTCAGCCGCTCGGCTGCCTTTTATGTCTGTCTGACCGCAGGCTCGTAAAAACACATTCTGGCACCAGCAGCTAAAGGCCTCAACCCACGCCTCAGGTACTAAGGTTTCACTCTTTCTTTTACTCAAATCACCTCCCTTTCTTTCTCCCTCTGCCTCTGTCTCCATGACTGTCTGCTCCCTGTCTCCATACCAACTCCTTTTCACTCTTTCTTTCAGAGGTCCAAACTATGTGTCTGGCTCCTTCAATTAAAGGCCCCTCCTTGCTTCTTTTATCTCTTTTTGACTATTTTTTTTACAGTTGATTTAAGGGTCCAAATGTACATCTGCTCAAACCATAGTGGCAGGCCTGGGTTTTAGGGAGGAACAGTACACCAAGCAGCTGTTAAAGTTCTCTCAACAGACATGACAGCATAAACAGCATCACAGATACTTACACTTTTAATTAGCTTGTAACTGCTCTATACAGCTGCACAAAATTAAAATGTGCAGAAAAAAAATAAAAAAAACAAAAAAACAGGGCAGATGGCCGAGAATAAAATAGTAATCAAAAGGCAAAAAATAATAATATAAAACCAAATGATACGGAACTTTTTGGATTTTGGGTTCATCTTGGAAAGTTGTCATCCACTTCTCTGAAATCTCTTAACCATTGGTATCACTTTTACTGTTTATGCTGTGTTTACTTCTCAAGTTGTATTCCTAACCAGTGAAATGATGTGTGGTGAAAACGGACTCTTACAACCTTCCCCAGAAAGAAACGCTTGATTTAATTGTAACATCACATGATCACTTATTAGCAAAAAGTCCCTGTTACACAATAGCAGTAGTCTCTGCTGGCGTGGAACAAGTGTGGGAGACTTTAGCTGAAGATGCAGCAATAATGAAAGGACCCTATAAATATGATAAGTGGCTCGAGAAGAATAAATTCATTCACTGTGGGGATATGATACTGCAATCTTGTGGGTTCACAAGGTCTAAAAAGGCATTACAAAAGGGTCTGATGACATAGGTTTTGTAAACCAATTTTGGGTAATGGATTGGAGCCCATGCACACAGACGCACAGGAGATACTAAAAGGTTATCTATGAGTCACATGCTGCCCTTTCAACTTGTGCAATGGAGCCATCCTCTATTCTATCATCTCCTCAAATGATGTCACACCTGCTGTTGCTACAGCATGGTGATGATCTCACAGATAGTGCCGGTCACAGACTGATGACCTCGGTGATGACCTACAACTGTGCCTGTCTATCTGTAATTTAATCATTAATATCCCTCATTATTTGTTTTTCCAAACTGGAAATTGCTCTGATCAACAAACCAGAACAGCTACAGACACTGGAATGAGGCAGTATATATGCATGCGTTTGTGTGTGTTACTGTGGTTCGGATCGTTGCAATCAGTCAGGGGGTCAAAACATATAGAGGGCTTTTGAGGGACAGACATAGGGGAGAAAAAAAAAAAACAGGAAAAGAAGCTTTATCCTCACAATCCCAATAGCTGCTTAAATCAATTATTTTGTTAATGTATCTCCTAACAAAAATATGAGCTGACAACAGGCAAAGGGTCAGGGATGTTCACCAGCTTGAGAATGAGTATGAAAAGCTCATTTAGAAAACAAACAAGCCTATGTGCCTAATTTAGGTTCTCTTAGACAAATGTGCTGGAATCAGTTTTGAGCATAAATACAAAGAACAGCTTTATTATGTGCTCTGCACATTAAGCTTGTGTTCTTCATCCTAAATCCCCAACATTTAACCCAGCTTATGTACATACATGATTATGTAAATGCATCTGTTTTCAAGTATGTTTAATCAGCTGCTTGTTGTTAGGATGGGTAGCTGCTGTTTTCCCCCTTCGTCATCTTTCTTGGCCTTCAAGTTCACAATCTCAGACCAATCAAAAAACAGCATGGGGTCACAGCGGGGTTGCGACTCAGGGGTAAAGCAGAAAAACCACACACAGTGGACCAGTGGACCTGGAAGTGATGAGGAACTTGGTGGGGAATCAGCAGGGCATGCACAAAAAAAAACCAAAAAAAAAAAACACCTGCACAAAATGAGCGTGCAAGTATACACAAGCATGCATGAGGCGTGTACTTTGCTGCTCATCAGATGGCTTTCCATCTCTGCCTCAACACTTCGTTCTTTCTTTGTGTACTACAGAAGGTGGGGCGCTTGTTATGTAAAATTCTATGTTCCTGCAATTTGGCACTGATGATGAAGGCAATTAACATGTTTTCTCTCCTACTCATCACCGCCCTGACTCATACTCATTCACACATGCACACACCTCCAAAACAGGGAGAAGTTTAATTAATCTTTGGCACTTTGTGCTTTGACGCAAGCTGCAAATCTAGCTGTCTCCAGTGGATGCCTCCCTCGCCTCCCTCTTACCGTTCTTCCTCCTCCCACAATCCGTTCTTTCAATTCTGATGGAAAGACAAACAACTCCTCAAACACATGCACATTTTAGACAGATCTCTTTCTTATCTGTTCACTCTTTTCTTTTTAATTTTGCAAAGCTCAATTCCCCAGTGGGACAGTCCTTACTACTTGGTGTGCCACTGTTGATCTGGGAAGGCAGAGAAAGGCAAAGGCTTCCTCCTCAGTGTGCCACCAGAATTATCTTCCCCAGAAGGGTATAACAAGCCCCCTTAGATCTAACTACTCTCAGTGCAGGTGCCCCAAACAACTAGTTAGAGTTACAACAGGAGACAGAATCCAGGTCTCGTGGTGGCTGCTGAGTGTTTTGCCCTTGTACCACCCATGTGCCTTTGAAAGAGAGAGGCCTTTCAAAAAGAGCTAGAACAAAAGGACTGCTGTTTGTGTGTAAGGGGAAAAAAATCTGTAGCAATTGTACAACAGTGACACAACCAAACAGCTGGACATCAGCTTAGACAAAGAGAGAGGTGAGGAGAAGGGGATTGTGGAGAACAGAGGCATATAAGCTTTTTTGTGCAACTACACAAGGCCAAACTGAGGTAGACAGACACTTTTGAAAGCAGACATAGTATAAGCCTGATAGTCTATATTTTTTATCACCAAATCCAATGTAAATATCAACATAACTTTTAGTTGAACCTTTCAATAAATATTTTATGCATATCCAAAGCAGATTTCTGCAACTTCAAACAGAGCTCTACAAACAATTTTACCTCTGTTTAAACAATACTGGTGAAAACTACAGGTTAAAATACATGCCTGTCAGGCACCTAGACATGCAAGAGGTTGGAAATTCTTAAGAGACAGGCTAACACACAAAAAATATCCCCAGACTTTTCCTATAACATGCAAATTCCAACAATAAGGTTGTTAAAATATACACATTTACTGCGGCTGGCACTTCAAAGAAAAGCTTTAAACTTACTTAACATTTGCTGGTATCAAATAAATATATTCGTACTACTGACTGGTTTAATTTTTCCATGTTTTCCAGAGGAGTTTTAGTGTCTTGTAACTTTTGATTTAATTATCAGCATACTGGAATTTAGCTGAGGCATTTGGTTCATCCCAGATGCTTGACACAAACACAAATATTTTTGCAGTATATTCACAGATATAGCTCACAGATTCCAAACTGCACTCACTCTAAAGACATAAAGTACAAAAGCATGAAATGTGACAAAGGCTAGAAATAGCCTCAGTTTAATTTCCTTATCTCATTTGTTTTAGCCCGATCCTTGGAAGGTGAGAGCAGCCTAGGGGCTAAATATGGTTAAATATTGTCTCTGGGAAAATAAAATAAATTAAAATAAAATAAAATTCCAGTTTCCTTTAATGTATTTAGTGGATAAATATCATCAGTGGTGGTTTCTGTTCTAAATTATAATAATTACAGGGGTTAACTGGGCACAGTCACAGAAGCACATGGGTCAAAACACTTTTGTCAGCTCGTGCAATTGAGTTTCACCATGCCATTTTTCATGTGGTTAGGTTTCTAAATGTCAGCACAGAGAACGCAAAAGCATGCATGCACACAAACCCACAGAGGCAGCTAGGACTCGTCTACTCAAGCCAGGTTTACTCAGATGACAACAATAATAGGGGTAAAACACAAACATGTATCAGCAATGACCTCCAGTTTGGAGTGATAGCGTCTACTACCGTTGAAAGATACACTGAGAAAGTGAGATTAAAAAAGGCATAGTGGAAGGGAAAACATAGTGGAAAAGAAAACACAGTGGACGATAAATGGGAGGATTCTGGCAGACAGAGTCAAAAACAAAGAAGGAGCGACAGCAGGGAGGCTAATGTTGCCAGACCAATCAAAAAGAAAGGTCATGTTCAGGAAGAGACTCTATGAATCCTCCTGTGGCTCCAAATTTAAGCCTCAGTGTGTCTTTCTGCATGTGTGCGAGCTGAGAAACTTGTGTGCCTGTGGCTGGCCTGTGTATGTGTGTGCGTGGAGTATACTGTATATGTGTGTTGTCTCACGAGTAAACTCCAGGCTTGGTAGGTTGAAGCAGTCTGAGCTGACAGAGGTATGTGGGATGGACTAAACCCAGATATCTGCTACCCAGACAGACAGACACACACAGCTGTGGAGTCATGAGCATCCACAAAGAGCCAGACATGCACACGCACACACATAGACAAACAAGGTGAAAAAGAATGAAAAAGATATTAGAGAATGAGAGAAGACACAACAGAAAGAGGAGAGAGATGGAGGAAGGAACAAGAGATTAAGAGAAAAACCGACGGAAAGAAATTCAAAACTTATTGTTTACTTTGCATCAAAATCCCAGAAACATAACCCTTCTGTCTTTTTTTCCCTATTATGAGACCACACTCATTTTTACAATACATGATAGACTGGAACACAGATAGATACAGATTATCTGTATCTATCTGTGTTCTATCTTAATACTAGACAGCACAAGGCCATTGAAAAGATTCAAACAGATTCATCCTCTGGCAGTGTTTTTTGTCATAATTTAAAACGTCACCAAAATTACTTTTTAAATAATTTGTTTATCTACCATTTTATTGCATTTTATTCTCCTTAACAGGGCAAGCATTGACTGTGTCTGTGACATTTTGTTATGAGAGCATTTCAAGAGCTAAAATCAGACCTAAAAATGCCAGTAATTCCCAGCAGGCCCCTTGTTCCAAATTCTTAATTGTGATGATCTTCGACTTTTCTTTGTCCAGTGTGAAAGAAAACTTTTTTTTACCGTAGGTTAGGCAAAATTAGCAGATGGAGGACATCCTGGTAGGGTATAGAAAATTGGGGCATTTTTTACTATTCTATAAACTCCATGGTTTATTGGAGAAATTTAACTCGTATTTCAGAAAATGAGTGGTTTGAAAATACATTTTTAATCTGTCTCCACTGATCAGCCACAACAAGAAAACCACTGACAGGTGAAGTAAATAACATTGATTATCTTGTTACAATGCAATGCTCTTGATGTTACTTTGACACGTACCACCCAGCATAACATTGCTGCAGACCAACCATACACATCCATGGTAACGACACTCCCCAGTGGCAGCGGCCACCGCATCAGGACAATCCAACCAGCTACCACACACAACGAACACAACAAAGAGCACAAAGCACTGACCCAACCAACAAATGCCCCAGACTCCAATCCAATCCTGGTGCCAGACACTAAAGGACACCCCACAGAGGTCTAGTACCCCAATGGGTCTCATGTGTTTTGGCACACAAGGGGGGCCTATAAAATTTGTAAAACTGAGTTTCTGGCAACAAGCCACTTTGTGAAGTCATAGTTAGGCTATGGTTTTGTCTCTGCTCCTCAGACAGTTTTAAAATGTCTGTAATGTTAAAGGAAAGCTAATGCTGCCATTAGTACAGACACCCACTCACATGGAGTGAATAAGTATAACCCCAACAAATGAAGAAAAGGAATTATGAGCCAGGCTTCCTCTCAGACTGCACCCGCACATCAGACACTTAGTGTCACATATTTGAGTTATATTATTGCGCTCATTCACAGGGATTTCTATAATCATTGGACCTAGTAGCATACAGCTGACATTACTTTGTGTACGTGTGTGTATGTGTGTGTTTTTTGTTTCTTTTTTTTTTTTTTACACCACTAAATGTGTCGGGGATCCCTGAAGGCGCTGTAGGCTCCCCAGTCATTACCAGGAAAGACAGATGTTTTAGCACTCATCACTCTGCATTCATATGTGCACACACAGACACACAAACACAACATTACGTACTGTTCCTAAACGATGCCGGCAATGAAAACAGCAAGGTGACGCCTAAATCAGATTTTATGTGAAAAGCATTGATTCATTTCCCACCACTAAAAAGCTACTTCAATTTTACAGCCCAGCCCAATATTAAACATGAGTCTACACTAAATGTCTGGCTGAAGTGTCGCCAGCTTTAACATCGTGACCTCTGCGCTACACTGCGTTTTATAGCACTGCATTATACTTAATGTCTACATTTGTGTTTGAATGGACTCCAAAATGAACAATGTGCATCTGTGTGAGTGACAAAGTGCGGTACTCTGTTTGTACGTATTGTGGCAGTCATATTCAGAAGGCTGATCTCTCTCGCTCCCTCTGTCCCTGATGTGTTTTCCATGTGTGTTGGAAAGACAAACACAGCTGCACTTTAATGACACTCAAATGCTTCTGGGATTCAGAATGCATGTGTATGTGTGCATGTGTTTATGTGTGTGTGTTCTTTTTTGTTTGTGACCACTTGAGTGAAAAGCCCATTGGAGCTACTCTCATTCTATATAACTACCCTTTACACCAACCCCACCCATCTTCAGCACAACTTGTTGCCTTCTTGTGTATTTCTGCATTTGTGTGTGTGTGTGTGCGTCAATATTTATGCAAATCAAATTGAGTTTTAGACCTTGGGGTGAGGACATATTTGGGAAGTTGGAACATTTTGGCTCATCCCCACTTTCTGACACGTATTTAAAAGGTTTTTTCTTTTTGATCTGGTTTTACATTTTGGTTATGATTAGGCTTTTAGCTGTGGGTTGTACAAGGCTAGAGGATGCACACAAATACAGTAGTACCAATGTGTGTGTGTGTGTGTATATGTGTGTATATGTGTGTGTATGCACATGCACAGGTGCATGTAGGGAGCCATTTGCAGTGGTATGTCTGTGCAGCAATACCCAACATGAAACAGCTTGTCAACATTGTCAGTCCTGACTGGTGATCTCTATACACCCTCCTCCTTTACTGTATACCCACTTCCTTCACAAACACATACACATATATATCACATACACACATTCACAAACACAGATGGCGGGGAGGCCCCGGATGAGACGAGGCAGCCAGTGAGCTTCAAATGACCCCGAAAACAGAAACGCTGCTGAGTGATAAATGAGACAAATACACATTGGCACTCTATCCCTCTCACTTTCTTTCTGTCTCTCCCTCATTAACGCAACACAAATGGAGCCATCTCTACTTCGCCCGACTCTAAACATAAGTCTTCCCATCTCTAACACTTGTAACCTTGATAAATTTTAATTATCTTCTAGCTCTTTATTTTTGTCTAGCTTTTTGCTATCTGTCACTAGGAAAAACAGATTTCAGCATGACTGTCAGGAGAAAGTGAAAAACTGGGTTTAAAACAATTTTGTCATACACACTTTTATAGACTTTGTGTGTCATTTCATACAATAATATCCAATCATAATGCACTACAAGTTAGCACAGAGGAAGCATGATAGGAAGCATTTATTGGATTTTTGAATTATTACATCAGGTCTGTCATGAAACAAATTTATCCCTAAATATTTATTTATTGAAACAAGCACAAACGAAACTGAGAAGTTTCCATGGAAGGTCACGCTGGATCAACAGCTTATTGATGCGAAGCCATTGTGAGAGAACAGCGAATCAAAGAGCAGTTGTTTGCCGCTGATCCCTCAATTCCCACACAATCTGTCCCTCCTGGTCAGCACTTTCCACAACAGATACTGCAGAAGATGACAAAGCTGTAAAGATACTTTTATTGATCTGTTGTTTTGCTCGAGCTTCATTGTCTCTACATGTCCTGGACTCACCCTCCCTCCCTTTTTTCTCTGATTCACTCTTTGTCCAGGATCAGGCACGGAGCCTTAAAGGATCTAGCGTACGCAACAGAATGCAGTAATCTCTTTTCTGTAGCTACATCATATGTGCTGTTGTGTCTGTCAGCTGATTATTGTGTCATTTGTACATGTTAATTAAGCAAACCGTGTATGACTCTGTGCTCTCTTACTTCTCTACAGTTTCTGGATACTGGGGACTGGGGTCTAAAAGCTCACACCGGGGAGAGTAAAGTCCACACACCTGCCCATTCTTCTTTCTGTGTAAATAACCATTAATTCACACAGAATTAATGGTTATCAGTCACACAGAGATATACAGTGTTTGTGCATTTTGTGAAATATGTGATGCCACAAGCCTGGTGAAACTCTAGGGAAGACTCACAAGGTTAGTTGGGGAAAAACTGCTAACTCTCTAGTGGTTATCTTCATTTCTATCAAGACAAGTTCAAATAGTTTAATGCAAAAGATGTATTACTACCAGCAGAAGAGGATAAATGAAAGCAGATGGTTTGTGGGAACCCATGTCACTACTCCCACAAAGGTCTGCACTGTGGAGATGTTTTGCTATGGTTCAGTAACAGGAAATCAGATGTCAAAGTTCAAGAAAATAAAACTTAACATAAAAAAAAATGATTATGACTGAATCCACTGGTTACATTAGTCCTACTGGAGAGAAATGCAAGATTTATTTTTCATATTAAACACTTTGTGAATGGAACTTCAAATTTAGATAAACTGCTGTAGCAGACTGGCCATCGAACCCGTATTCAAACTCATGCCCCCCTCTTTGAACTCTTTATCTCACACCTAAAGCAAAAGTCCCGACAATCTGTACAGCATCATATTTACAAAAACATAACTAAAAGCTCTCAATTCTAGCTAAGCTTAGACCTCAGTCACACAGGCCGAGAGACCACTGGTTGCAAGGGGAAAATGTGTATTACTCAACCAGCTGCAAGTGGTTGCTGGCAATTGCTGTAATGAAATGAAATTGACTGCTAACACTACATTCATGCAGGCCTAGAGAATGGTCAGTGGTAGCCAGAGGTTACTGGCAGTCACTAGTGTGAAACTAGTCACAAAGAGGTATACAGTGATGCACCGAAAACCTCCTTGTGACTGCTTTGGTCACTAGCAGATTGCTGTGAAGTAAAAGTTGCACCTTTTGAAATGTGTTGGTTGAAGTGGTAAAGCACAAGTTTTATTTTGAAGATGAAAGGCCTCCGTTTCTGGTTTACGTCACATTTTTTCAAGTTTCACTAACAACTGGAGGTTTCTAGGGAGTGGCCGACCAGTCTCTAACCCTGTGTGACTGAAGCTTTAGAAGAATAGATTGTGACCTATTTCCTTACTTTGGCCACCTTTTTCAGTACCCCTGTTTATCTGGAAATCGCCTTGAGGCAACTGTTGTTGTTATTTGGTACTATATAAATAAAACTGAATTGAATTGAATCGAATTGAATTATGTTGTGAACAAAACCTCAGCCTTCAACCTCACATCACACAGTCTCTTTCTTTGGAACACATGCCACCAAAACATGATGATTCAATGAGAAAAGTTTATAATTAAAAAAGTAAAAGTAATCATCACATAATCAGAACCACCACAGATAAACTCTCAAACATGGTGACCCCTCGAGTTTTATTCCTGTTTTCAGACTGCTAACTAAAAAGTCATTTATTATTAAATTTATTATCTGAGAGCAAGGATGGAGTGTTTTCCAAAAACTCATATGTGCTTCCTTGTGTGTTAAAAGCTTCATCGGGATTTTATTTAAAACCAATTAATGGGTTGTTATACAAAAGCAGACAGAGCCAGAGAGCAGCCCTTCGCTGATCCCCAGTTGGTGATGATGGAGAAACACACACACACACACACACACACACACACAAACATGCACATACACTTTCCCATCCTGATGTGAAGTCTGGCCGGAAACAGCCATTTCCCTGAATGTTCCCATCTCTCCTCCGGCATACTCCCTCATCCCTGATTCATTACCAATAAATCACAGAGAGAAAGACACACACAGAAAGAGTTAGACAGAGTTAGCAAGAAAAAAACAGTGAATGAGATAAAGTGTAAGGGAGAAGGAAGGGGAGAAGGCAGAATAAACCAGGAGCGAGTGCACTGGAGACTGGAAAACAAAACTGAGGGAAAACCAGATGTGTCCTTGTCAACAGTACACAGGGGCGGAGTTCAGATTGCCAAATATGGCTGAGTGCACTTTGAAGCAGTGACGTCTTATTGAAGAAAACAACAAAACAGATGCCATAAAAAACACCATTACTAAACGGATATGCTTTATTTCATGGGTACTGGTCAAACTCTAAACAATGGCAAAAAGAGGAAGACGTAGGTTGAGGAAGAGAAAAAGAAAAACTCAAGGCTTTCAGGGATACGTGCGTCTCAGGCTTTCTTCTTAAGACTTAACTGCAATTTTTACACATCAAAACACAAAACATTTAAATCTTTGTTTGCAAAACATGGGCTAAGGATTAAATTCTGTCTGTCTTTTATGTGGGAACATCTCCCACTCCTCAGCTATGTTTACAATAATCAAAGTCATGAAAAAGTACCAAATGACACTGATTGAAACTATTTCCACATTGCTCTCTCTCGTGTTTCCCATCTGCTACTTAACGAAGCCCACTATGAAAGGGTAATGTGCACCACCTGCAAACCCCACCCAACTGAAGAGGCTTTTGATCATGGCCTTCCTATTGTTTACTCTCCAACAGGGGCCCCTGTTATAACCACTACTACTTCCCCTGTCGAACCAACATCAATCAACATCGCACCTCATTACAACACAAGAGATTTCAGTCACCACTCAAACTCAGTTAATTTATTCACGGGTTTAAATTGTCTCCTAAAATAGAAGCTGGCATATATGTCCTTGCGGCATACCAGCACTGCAAGGTCCATTTAGTAGCTGCTCTGGAGCTTTGAAGCAAATTACTCAAAAGAACTACAATTTAATTTCCACACTGGACAATGCATTCAGTATATAATCAAAGTTATCATTAATGTCTCACAAGATATACAATTATAAGCTGTAGCTGCTGAATATTGTGATAGTCAGCTGGCCTCCTTCTGTTTCAAAAGGTTACACTTTAAATACTGAAGTGCTTTTTCAAGACAGGATGTTCTCCTAAACTGTTGTTGTTGACATTTCCACAGCATAGCAACAAACACAAACTTGGCGATGCATGTTTCCACAGTAACTTGTATCATTAACCAGGAAGATGCACACTGCCATGTAGGTGCAAATGAGGTGACGGAGTGACACTGAGATGGAAGCTGATTCATTGTCAGCGTATTCTGCTTCATCTGTGGCCCACAGAAAGATGTCCCTGTTCTTACATACATTATCACTCTGAGCCTGCAGAGACTGTGTGCGTATAATCATATGGTAAATCGTGCAATTAATACTACAAGGCTTAAAACCTGGTGCGGTAAAAAACAAGCACAGTGCAAATGTAGAATCATACAATTTAGATGAAATCATTAGAAATCATTGGTGATTTATAATTAAAATCACAATGTTCAGGACAATAAAATCTCATTGGTTTCGTGGACATAAGACTCATGCACCCTTACATTCACAAAGGTGTGCAGTTTGCAGTTAAAAGTAGTGTGGTCCAAAACAATTTCAGCTGGAATGACAAGAATTCAGGATTACACAATTTCCTGGATATGTTTATCCAGAGAAGGAGCTATGTAAACATGTTCTATATACAGAACCTTATCACATCTGCACTAAATACAATGGGACAAACTGAACTAATATACTGTATTCAAGGAGAAAAGTACTTAAAAAACCTAAAGTGTGGAGGTAGTTTACTTCATTAACATTTGTAATTTTAAACACCCAGATTTTAAATTAGCCCCATTGTAGATTTAAGAGTTTAAAAATGTTATTTGGGCTCTGCTGCATCCACCTGCCATTAAACCCATAAGCAAATTCTACAAGCCACCTTTTCCATGAAGCCTGAGATTATTCAACATACAACTAACAAGACTGCAGAGGTTTTAGGAGAAGCTAAGGCCTGTTATGATGCCCATTGACCATTTTCCAGGTATTTAAATATGGAATCTAGTTGATGATAAATGACCAGATCAATTACAGCTTACTAACTGCACCATCAGAACAGACAAGTAAGTTTTTGCCAAAAAGTTGGCCAAGATCTCCAGTTATTCACAAAATTCCCCTACAGGGTTTCCTGTCTTGATCAGCAGGGGCAGATGGACCCCCTCATTACGGAGACCACAGATGAAAATGAGAGCAAAATGAGGCCCATTACCACACGGGCGTGACTAATATCCCTCTTCAGACCTCTCTACGCACACTGGACACATGCACACATATCAGACGTGCACGCACAACTTACACGTGTGCACAAGGAAAAAGCTCGATGTGCACACTGAGGTGCTTGTAAATCAATAACGATACACAGAAACAAAGACGAGGGGAAGTTGGTAATAAACTTTGGCTCTATTAAATTGACCAGATCTCAGGCTGCTCTGTAGGGGGTGTCTGGCTCTTGCCACTTTGTGAATCTATAGGTTTTTGTGGGTGTGTAAATGTGTGTATATTCCCTAATCATCCCTGATGTCATTAGTGCTAAACACTGGCTCAGCCTAATTGCTCTCCACTAAATATCTTACATTTTCTCTCCCTCCTCACCATTTCTCCCCTTTCTTCCTAACCACTTCTACAACATCTGACCAGTCCTGTATTATTTCTCCTCACATGTGTGCTTCATCTTTTCAAATATCCACGCTGGTCCTCATTTCCTCAAATGTCTGCAGCGGATTCATTACTGTACTGGATTCCACAATCATCAACCTCTAATCCACTGCTAGTCTAGCTCCAGCTTCAGTCTTCAGGTCCAAAAATGCTGTTTTACCAATTTGTTTTCCCTTGTGCTCTACTTTTTTTAAAAAATCTTTTCTTTCTGCGCCTGTCCTCTTTCTATACAGCCATGCCATCACCTATTCCTCCTCTTTCCTCAAGTATCATCTCCTATTTTCTTTCCCTTTGTCATTTTCCACTGAAGCTCATAATTTTGTAACTAAGATCTATTTTAAGTTTCCAATCAATTGAATTGATCCAAAAGAAACCACAGGAGATAGAGAATTCAAAACAGTGATATCAAGTGTTTACCATATTTCAATCTAATTGTTTCATGATCCAATCATATCTTCATCACTGATTCACCCCAGCTATTTAAGTCAGTCCTCTTTTACCTTCCTGTCTCCGGCGTTTTAACCACCTTCCCTCGGTTTTTCTCTTTACCTTTGCTGATCAGATCTGCTAGGTGAGTTATAGCCTTACAACAGGCTGATAGATGGAGGGAACAGGAAAGAAGGAGTAGTAGATCAAGAGGAGAGGGGGTGAGGAGAAATTGGGCTGTTGGGCGTTTGAAGTACATGAAGGAGTAATATAAAATACACCTGGTCAGTCCATGGGGCACTCTGTTCGCTGAAACAAAGGGAGGGGAGGGAGATGCAGAGGAGGAGAGAGGAGAGGGCTGGGCCGCAGGGGAGAGAGGGGAGAGGAGTGGATGGATTGAGGGGGAGGGGTCACTCCGTGTTTCCTTTCAGGATGGCTTTTATGGTGTAACTTCAAACGCTGACCTCCCACACCCCCGCCCCTATATCCCCCTGCTCCCTCGCTCCATCCGTCCATCCGTCCGTCCCTCCCTCCTCTTTCTCACTATTGTGTACGGCCAAGTGGACAGTAATTGGCTATTCTTTCATGAGGCTGATTTCAGCACTCTCTGCCCCCCACAGGAAGAGGCCCTTTTGCTGCCCCGTAGAACTAAGTGTATTTGTGTCTATATATGTGTGTGTATGTTGTAAATAAGCCAGACAGTAG